>ML780436.1:856838-891031 GCA_009831015.1 Picea engelmannii | reverse complement strand
AAGGTTTGCAGGAATGTGATCATATACACCAGGTCTATTATAGAGCTACAAATCAGATTTGGATGATGAAATTGATGAAGACTTTTGGTTGAGGTACATGTTGAGTACATGGTTGAGACAAGTAGTTGATGAGTTGACACATATATGAGGGGTATAGTTGATGATGTTGGTAGATATTGATGATTCATAGTTGATGAGTAGTTGACACATGATTGGTACATACTTGGTACATGGTTTGATGCACTTGTTTATGGTACAGGTTGATTACAGGTTGAGGTACAAGTTGATGCATGGTTGATGCATGGTTCAGATTTATTGGTACAGGTTTAGAACAATATATCTCATAGTGATATTGTGATAGTGGTTCCATCATTCTACTTCTACTTTAGGGTGGTAGGATGGGGCAAGGATAGGTGGTTGTAGCCACCTTCCGGTTGTAGCTGGAGAACATTGGGGGTTGTAGCCTCCTTCTGGTTGTAGCCAGAGATTTGGGGAGTTGGAGCTTCCCTCAGGTTGTAGCCTGAGAAAATAGGGGGTTGGAGCCTCCTTCCAGTTGCAACTAGAAAACAAAGGAAGTTGGTGCTTCCAATGAATGTAATTCTTCAAGACATATAAGAAAAAGCATTCCGTGGTTTTCTCCCGATTTGGGTTTCCACGTAAAACACTGGTGTATTGTGTATGTGTGTGATTGTTTATTTATTACTGCTCATTATTGGATAATAATTCTACATTGATATAAAATTTGAAGAAAAATGATTATAATTACGTTATTACTGATTCACCCCCCTTATCAGTAATCCAACAATATCAATATAGCATAGAAAAACCTCAGAAAAAGCACTCAACGCCTTGAAAAAGAGATAATTTCAAGTAATAAGCCTCTTCGAGGGGGCAACCTCCTTTTACCGCACTTAAATGTTCAAGTACAATATGATTAAAAATGAAAATGTCTCCTTGGTATATATAGGAGACTAGGAGGTATAATTACAGCTAATGGCCTAAAGCCGACATAAATAAAATAACATTACTAATATAATATGGCCCAATTAAGGGGTAGTGAGCCAATATTAGGGATTAACATTTTGAGTGATTTCATGTTCTCAAATGCTTTGTATTTATCTTTTAGAAATGTAACCCATGCCATTTTAGAATAATTTTCAATTAGAAACATGAATTAATTTTCATGAAGTAATAGTTGCGGAACTTATAACATACAACATTGTAATCAAATAATGGAGAAAATTAATTATAGTTTCTATTTGAGAACCCATAAGTACTTTTGTTTTTTGTTGCATACATGATCATTTATTTCATATTCTCTATAATCTATTGCTTTATGACCAAAGTGATTGCAAGGAAAGAAATAACCAAGGAAAGATTTTTGGTGGCGAGTTGTGTGAGGACATATTGGTGGGAAAAATATTCTAAATATGTCCTTGTTTCATTTAGTAGAAATGTCAATTTTATCCATAACATTATTTTCTCTCTTCTTGTTGTCTTCATCACTGATGGAGATGTTGAGTACATAAACATATCTTTTAGATTTTCCTTCATTTACTTTCTTCGATGTCTCAATAGCTTTCAAATCTTATTTAGTGGTTATTTGACTCTAATCATAGCCAAGCCAATTTTTAATGAGTGGTGATATTTGACATTTGACAATATCATATAATATTTTAGTTCTCTTTTCAAACTTCAAGTTTCTATTCAACTAAGCCATTGAATTCTCCAATTCCTTTCTTAAGGAAACAATTTCATCTTCTATCTTCTTGGAATTTTCTTCCTTTTATTTTAGTTGTATTCTCACCACTTTTATTGTCCTTTGTAATCTCTATTTATTCAGGGCTTTGTGACCTCTTTTATTTTTCATCATGATCCTCCTATTCATATTTCTGAAGCTTCTCCTTTTGTTTCAAATTATTTTTCTTAAGCTTATTTCTTTTGTTTAAGGAAAAAATGAGTTCTTCTTCAAGATATACTTCCACATATGTTTTGAAATTTTATTCCTCTTTTAGATCCATAATTTAATTCTCTTTGTATTCATTTTCTAAAGTATCATTTTCCATTTCTATGTGTTCCGAGGAGTTATATATATGAAGATATGAATTTCTAGGGATGTCATATATATTAAACTTAATGTATTCCTCTGTGTAATGGAATGACTCTGTTAATAAAGACATGACAATTCTGATCTATTCTCTATCTACCATGTACTATTTGGATATGTGTGTGTATCATTTTACTTCTTAATCCTAGTAATTTTTCATATATGAATTGCATGACTGCTAGCTCCAATAGATCCTTGTGTATTTATCCTTCAACCCTTTCACAAGACCTTATTGTCTCTATGATCCTCTCTTCATTTTGGGTGAGACCTTCCTTGGCCTTGGCCAAGGATTGATATGTCGATGCTCTGGGATTTTTGTTGGTTAACTCTAGATGAAACCTAGGTCTAAACTACCATATGTTAGGAAGGACGCATGCAATCGTTAAATAAAACACCAACATATACCGATTTTTGAGCACACACTTATACCGACTCTTGATGTTTAGACAACATCGGGAAGACATTCTCTAAAGATAATAATTAATAATATAATTATTATTGATTATTATATATATTACATAATAAGTAAATGATAATAACAAATAGTTATTGATTATTCAAGGGGCACATCCTTTCATGGATGGTCACCTTATGTTCCCTATATATGAAACACTCATCATTGTAATAATATCTCAAATATTGATATATCTCATATGAAGAAAAACCAACATGGTATCAGAGCAGAACTAGGCTAACTCCCTCACAGGAGGGCCCAGGATCCTGAAAGAAACTTGCTTCTTGGAGACAAGATACTATATTCCATAAAATTATGTCAGAACTAGATGATCTTGAAGACATTTACTAGAGATAAATTAGAACGCCATTCCTTATACAGACACATCAAGGTGGATTTATTGGTTTGAAAATCATTTCTCTTTGGTTTGATCCCCTAACAAATGAATCTAAAGACCTCATCGCAGTCTAAGGATGCATGGTTTCCAAATTGGATGCTTCATAGATCCACTTGTTTTTGGAGACTATCCCGCTTCCATGAAGGAAAGGGTTGCCGCTCGTTTTCCCTCATTCACGGAGAAGCAGCTTGAAAAAAAAATTTAAGGGGGTCTTTTGATCTAATTGGAATCAATCATTACAACACATACTACGTAGACGATCTTCCAATCTCTGAGGATGACCCAGGACAAAGAGTTACTGGACATATCCCTGTGTGTCTGTTGGAGGAACCAGTGGAGCGAAATGGAATTCCTATTTCCAATGAAACTTTATTTTACAGAATGCCTGTTGTTCCATGGGCTATACATGAGCTGTTGGAATACATGAAAAAATATTATCATAATCCTCTCATCTCAATACTTGAGAATGGATTCGCTCATGCAAAGAACTCATCTTCTCTGGAAGAGGCCTTGGTAGATTGGTTTTGAGTGGACTTCCTCACTGAATACCTGAAATACGTCAATGTAGCTTTAAGGAATCGATCATATCTCATATAAGCAGGGTTTATGATCATGGAGGCCAACATTGTACAATAGAATGAAGACCTGTGATAGAGCCTAAAAACAAACAGGGCTTATGATCATGGAGGCTAGAATTGTACCATACTACATAGTTTCATTGATCTCGTTCAGTTTGGAATTGTGTTTCACTGATCTCCATGAAGGAAGACAAATCTCATTTGAAGATAATATATGCATTTTTAAGAAATTCGTACTGTTTATCATGTGGACAACATGCAAATGATGAAAACGATGTTGGATGAGACACAACGCTTCTAAAGTCATGGGGGATAGCAAGGCTTGATGCTTATTGTTTCTATAACAAGAGTAAATTGGAGAGCTTGAAGTATCGATTGAGTTCCAAATCAAACAATCATGTTATTTGAAGCTGCTTATCAACGTTAAGAGGGAGGTGTGGTGTTTTCTGTCCTCTAGTCAACTAACCCCTCTGGATGAGGGTTTCCCTAATTAGTCATGTGAGGTGACTGAGGTAGTACTACTCAGTTGGGTAGAAGTATTTCCTAAGCCATGTGAGATGGCTAGGTGTGAATGAGACTTGAAGCTTATCCTTTTCTATGCCATGTGAGGTGGATAGTTATGAATGAGGCTATGGTCGTAGTCTTTCCTATGCCATGCAAGGTGGCTAGGTGTGAATAAGACTATTGGGAGAGGAGAAACATCACAAGATGGTCATGGAGACTATGGAAGTTGTTCTGTACTATTGGACAACATTGAAGTGGTTGTGTGCTATTGGTTGATTGCAGCATAGTCATAAAGAATGTGGCAGATGATTTGGGCTATTGATGGCATGGTAGTAGTAGTATGCTACTAGTTGATTGCAAAGTAATTAGTGGATTACTAGATGAAGGAACCAAGACATCGGCTTCACGAAGGAACCTCCATATGTCTTGGGGGACATTGGTTCCATGAGGGAAACTAGATATGTCCTAGAGATATTTGAGGCAGGTATCAAGAGGGAGTACACCGTTCCTCACAACCCTCAACATAATGGAGTCGCGGAGAGGAAGAACGGATCTATTGTTGAGATAGTCAAGGCGATGATTCATGATCAAAATTTACCTATGTTTTTGTGGGAAGAGGCATCCATGACTGTAATGTATATTCATAACAAAATTCCTTGAGGAACATGACTCCTGAGGAGGCCTTCACTAGAGTTAATCTTGAGGTTGGACACTTCAAGATATTTGGGTGTTAAATATACATTTATTGGGTATAGTGAGTCTTTGAAGGAATATCAGATCTTCATTCTTGGTTAGAGACAGATTGAGTAAGAGACATAAATAGATGGTAACTTCCGAGAGAGAAAGATATTCGTGCTATGTCGCAGCTATGAGCCACATCATTGATTCTAAAACTTCCTGTTATGAGGAGGCAACTAGTCATCCAGTATGGAGAGATGCCATGATGGAGGAGTATTAATCCATCATGAAGAATGATGTGTGGGATATTGTTCTGAGACCTGAAGGAAAGTCTATAGTGACTTCCAAATGGATCTACAAGATCAAACACACAGTTGATGGGAGCATCAAGAGGCACAAAACAAGATTTTTTGCTAGAGGATTCTCTCATGTGGAGGGAATAGATTATGAGGATACATTTTCCCCTGTTTCTCAATACACCTCTATCCAGATGATTATTTCCCCTGCAACATCCATGGGTTGGAGAGTACATCATATGGTTGTAAATGCAACCTTTCTCAATGGAGAGATTGAGGAAGAAATATACATCAAGTAGCCCTATGGTTTCATGATACATGAGAAGGAGTCTCATGTGTGCAGGTTGAAGATGGCCTTGTATGGAATCAAGAAACCACCTCGAGCTTGGTATGCAAGGATTGATGGACACCTGATGATTTTTGGGCTTCAACAAAATTGTTTTCGATCCCAACCTATGCTACAATATTGTTAATGGTGAGTCCCTGATTTTGGTTCTCTACATTGATGATTTATTCCTCACCGATGCAGAGAGCCTTATTTTTAAATGCAAGTATGCATTGGCCAATAAGTTTGAGATGAAGGACCTTGGTATGATGCACTACTTCTTGGGACTATAAGTGTGGTAGAGAATTGATGAGATCTTCCTGAGTTAGGGGAAGTACACAATTGAAATATTGAATGAGTTTGGGATGCTAAACTTGAAGCCCAACAACTACACCAAACCAAATATTTGCTATGCAGTGAGTGCACTTAGCCAGTTTATGAGTCAGTCGATATAGACACATTCGATTGCTATGAATCATGTGTTGAGATACTTGCGAGGCATAGTTTAACATGGTATGAGATATACTTCCAGTATTGATATGATATGGTAGGAATATATTGACTCTGATTGGGCAGGGAGCACAGTGGACAGAAAGAGCACCTTCAGGTGTTGCTTCACTTTGGGATCTTCCATGGTTTCTTGGTATAATAGGAAACAAACTTTTTTGGATTTGAGCACAACAAAAGCAGAGTACATTACATTAAGTATGACAGTCCATGGAGCAGTGTCGATTCACAAGCTCCTTGCAGATTTATTCGAACATGTTCTAGATTCCACCATTATTCATTATGGTAACCAAAGTTGTGTGAATATCTCTAATAATCCATTGTTTCATGAAAAATGGAACCACATTGAGATCAAGTACCATTACATCCGAGACATGGTGCAGAGGAAGGAAGTATTGGTGCAGTACCTTTCTACAGATGAGCAGGTTGTTGATGTTCTTACCAAACTAAGATGAAGTTCAAGTATTTCCATGACAGACTCAGAATGGAAAAGAATGCCTCCCTCACTGAGAGGGAGTGTTGATGTTTGCATCCTCCTGAGACATTCTCCAGATTGTACTCCTCTGTGACTGATTTGATTTGATCTATGATGGCACTTATTTGAGAAGGGATAAGTGGGGCACTTATCTGAGAAGGGATAAGTGCGGTTGGTCTTATAACCCAATGTCCCATGTGGAAAGCACATGAGGACATGTCAAGGGAGTTTACCCTTGACATCATACACTATGGGAGTTGACCCTAGTGTTTCTAGAGGGTGTATCCTCTAAAAGTCCACATGGAGTTCCATGTGTGACAAAATTTCTCCAGATCATACTCCTCTGTGAATTGATTTGAGTTGATCTGTGAGGACACTTATCCGAGAAGGGATAAGTGGAACACTTATTTGAGAAGGAATAAGTGAAGTTGGGCATATAACCCAATGTCCCATGTGGAGAGCACATGAGGACATTTCAAGGGAGTTGACCCTTGATGTCATACACTATGGGAGTTGACCCTAGTGTTTCTAGAGGGTGTAGCCTCTAGAAGTCCACATGGAGTGTCATGTGTGATAAACTTTCTCCAGATCATACTCCTCTGTGAATTGAATTGAGTTGATCTGTGAGGACACTTATCCAAGAAGGGATAAGTGGAACACTTATTCAAGAAGGAATAAGTACATTTGGGCTTATATCCCATCGTCCCATGTTCAAAGAACACGAGGACATGTCAAGGGAGTTGACCCTTGATGTCTCACACTATGGGGAGTTGACCCTAAGTGTTCCTAGAGGGATTAGCCTCTAAAAGTCCACATGGCAGTGCCATGTGTGACAAATATTTTGCTAATATGGTGGTTTTGTACCACTGGCAGAGATTGTGTGTCTCTAGACAGTAGTTGTGTACTACTATGGAAATATACCTCCCTATCTAAGAGGGAGTGTTGATGTTTTAGCATCGAGTAGAAATTCTCCTAGATTGGGATGTAGACCAAGGGAGGTAGGATACATTTATCACAAAGGTGCACTTGTGGTAAATGGGCCCAGACGTAGTCCTTCCTTGATCATGACAAGGAATAATATGGACTCAAGGTGCTTGAAGTGCTTTCCACATGTCAGTTAGCATCAAGCCGACATTCACTCATAGGTGTGTGCCTATGGTGAAAGATCTTGGTATGGTATTTGTCCTAGTCATGGTGATTTGACAAGGAATGATAAAGACTGAAGATGTTATATGCTTTTACATGCGGACCCAAAGTGAGCCTAATCTTAGAGAGAGTTAATTGGCTTAGAGGGAGAGTTGCAGAAGGAGTTTCTCCTCGATTCAGGTGGGAGAGAGATGTCTCCCAAGATTGACAGACATGTGTCATGAGTCTAGGGTGAATATTTTATACTTCAAAGACAAGAGTGGCATGTTGCAGAATGTCTCCCTCGTTGAGAGGGAGTGTTGATGTTTAGACAACATCGAGAAGACATTCTCTAAAGATAATAATTAATAATATAATTATTATTGATTATTATATATATTACATAATAAGTAAATGTTAATAAAAAATAGTTATTGATTATTCAAGGGACGCATCCTTTCATGGATGGTCACCTTATGTTCCCTATATATGAAACACTCAACATTGTAATAATATCTCGAATATTGATATATATCATATGAAGAAAAACCAACACTGATAGGGGGGTGAATCAATAAAACATTTTTTTTTACCTTTTCAAACATTCATCAACCATAAGAAAACAATCACATATGAGACCTATTAATTGCAAAACATGGAACACAAGATTTACATGGAAACCCTTTTGGGATAAAACAAAAAAAATTATCTTTATAATTATGTTTAGGCACGAACCGACTAGAGACACCAATCCCCATTGGTACAAATCCTAGTCGATACCAACATACTCTCACATATATTTGTAGAAAATTATTTTCTAGGATGTTTTAGACCTTGAAATTTTGTAGAGATGAAGAAGAGATATTTGGGTGCATGTCGTAAAAATGTCAAATGTTGGTTCTCTGTAATTTTAGAGATATTCTTTGTGGAATTTAGGTTTCGTGAATGATCCTAAAATCAGTTTCAAATAGCCTAGTTTGGAATTTTCACTGTAACTTCTTTTCTCATACTCCTTAGATGATGAAATTATTACAGAACAGAGGAAACATAAAGAAGTACCTCAGTTAAAAATTTCATATGTTGGTGTTTTTCAGTTTCCAATATGTTCTTTGTGGAAATTAGGGTTTTTGAATGATCTCAAGATTAGTTTCAAATTGGTCAGCTTGGAATTTTCACTATAACTTATTTTTTGGGACTCTTCAGAGTGTGAAATTTTTATACAATAAAGGAGACCTATAAAAATAACTCATGTAAATATTTCATATGTTGGCTCACTATACTTTCTAATATATGTTCTATGGAAGTTAGGTTTTCTGAATGGCCCTAAGATTAGTTTCAAACAAGCTAGTTTAGTATTTTCACTATAACTTGTTTTCTGGGACTCTTCAGACTGTGTAATTTTTAGAAAATAGAGGAGACATATAGAAGTCCATTCGGTAAAAATTTCACAATCAGATTTGGAAAATTAAATACATGGCATGATGTAAAAGTTTTTTCCTGGGAATAGGCCGAAAACAAGAATCTTTGTTAAAGTTACCATTTGGAAACTGGAATTTTGGTTAGAACAGGTAAAGGAAGAATTAGTGATCAGACTTGGTGAATACATAAGAAATGATTAGATTTGGTGAAGGTAGAAGTAGCAAGATGACTTGGTGAAGGTGGAGGTAGAAAGAAGACTTGTTGAAGGTTGGTACAACTCACAAAGAGATTGGTGTCTCTTGCTCAGTTGGTTCTTAGTGGTGGAGATTGGTGTCTACATATATATATATAACATTAGGTTTGTGCTACTTAAAAAGATATATTGGTGTCTCTTTCTAAGTTAGTTCTTAGTGGTGGGGATTGGTGTCTTCAATAGATTTGTGTTTATGAATATATATACGAGTAGGTTGGTGCCTACCAGGATTTAGACTAGTACGGACTGGTGTCTCTAGTAGGTTGGTTCCGACAAATATTTGTAACAATAGGTTTGTGCCTACAAATAATTATAAAGAGAAGTTTTATGTAATTATAAAGAGAAGTTTTATGGTTTTCCCTTCATAGGGTTTCCATGTAAATATTATGTCCCATGTTCTACAGTTAATAGATCTCAAATGTGATTTTTTTCTTATGGTTGATGAATGTTTGAAAAAGTAAAAAAAAATATTATATTGATTCAACACTCCCCTCTCAATATAAGTGTGTTCTCAACATAAACCTTTCTCAAGTATTCCATTTTTATCACATGGTATCCAGAGGAAGGGTTATCCAACCCTTGCTTAAGTATTTTTTTCATGTAGAGAAATATCCCAAGGAAAGTTAAATCAAACCTTCCTCAAGTAAAACAATGTCATATACATGATCTCAAAGAAGGATCATATGACCCTTTCTCCAACATATCATGTACATTGAATATTTTTATGGGAAAATATCATTTGACCCTTTCTCAATCATAGTATTATCATCGAGGTGGATCATGGAGAAGGGTTGAATGACCATTTCTCAAGTATGGTATTCATGTTACATGGTATCTAGATGAAGAGTTAGTCAAAACTTCTTCAAGAATCATTTTTTCATAATTTGTTTTCTAGGGAAGGATCAATTGATCATTCCTCAATCATACCAATATTGGCTATGGTATCCTAAATAAGGATTGATCTACCATTCTTATAGAAAAGTATTTCAATCAAGGTTTTCAATGGGGAATGGAAAAATAATGTTCCTCCACAACAATATTATAGTCAGGGTGGAGCATGGTAAAGGGTCATCTAAGTGTTCCTTAAAGATTGTATTCATGTTATGGGGTATCCAATGGAAGGTTCAACTGATCCTTCCTCAAGTACAGTTTGTTCATAGAGGGGATGATAAGTAAGGGTTAGTTGATCCTTCCTTGAGGATATAAATATTATATTTGGCATCCCAAAGAGGAATCAATGTACCCTTCCTAAATTATATTATTTCTATTGAGGAAGGTTCAGTTGACCCTTCATTTAGCATAGTATTCTCATCATATGGAAGAAAAATGAGAAGTATTAGTGTCACTACCTTTCCTAAACTATAGTATTAATGTCACTAAGGATGCAAGGGAATTATCTATAAAACCTTTCTATATCATAGTATTCACATTGACAAGGACAATGGGGAAGTGTTGAATGACCCCTCCTCAAGCATAGAATTTTCATCAAGAGATAGCCTATGGAAAGGTCAAATGACCTTTCCTCTAGAATATTATTCATGTTGAGTGATATACAAAGGAAATCACAATCAAACCTTCTTCAATGATACTATTTTCATTATGGGGGGTATGAGGAAAGCTTAACCGACCCTTTGTTGAACATAGTATGATCATAAAGGGAGAGATATGGGAAGGTTTTCTTTACCCTTCCTCAAGAATATAATTAGTGTCATAGAGGATGTAGGAGAAGAATCTATAAAATGTTTATAAATAATAATATTAATGTATACCAACCCTTCCTTGAGTATAATATTCTTATCGATGTAGATGCTAGGGAAGGGTTGACTAATTTCCATCAAGCATTATATTCTCATATAAAGGGACCATAGGGAAGTATCAAGTGAACTTTCCTAGAGTATACTATTGTTTTCAGGGTGGATTATTGTTACAGAAAAATCCCCCTGCAGATAGGTGGATCTTCTCTTGGATTCTAGACCCCTAATACCGAGATAGAAATATGCAAATGGACACTAACATCCGTTTAAATATAGTTAATCTAATCAAAATAAAGAGAGGGATAAGGTATTATGTACCTTGTTTAGAATCTTGTCCTTGCTTAATCCAATATGAACTTGATCTCCAACCTCCTTAACATGACACAATACCTGCAATGCAATGGACAATGAAGAAAATCAAAGATGATGGAAGTTGAATGGTTGACAATCAAATGAGGGTCATTGAATTAAAGTTGGTCGATCATTACTATGTTTCCATTGTGAGGGAAACAAATCACTCGAAAGAGAGTGGACACAAAAGCTATCATAATGTAGACATAGTCCTTCAACCTCCTTAACATCACATGATGCCTGCAATGCAATGGACAATGAAGAAAATAAAAAACTTCCTACTCTACCAAGATTAGTTTAAACCAAATTCATCCATAATAGAAAAGGATATGCAATAATAAACAAACTTGAGGGAAATAGGCCAAGCATATATTAATGAGAAAATTAAAAACACACTTACAATCTATAGATGTAGTTGCAACAACCTCTCCAAGTCCTCCTCATCCAACCCTTGCACGATGCTCCCAAGATCATAGGTTTGATATCCAAAACCTTCCTCCCAAGATCATAATTTTGATACCTCTAATATGTCTTATTTTCTCCATGGAAAGCCCCCATTATATAGGATTTGGAGGCTTAACCACCATGGAGAGGATTACTCATCATATCCACTAAAATGGGATCTCCAAGATATTTAGAGAGAAAATATCTCTTAAGGATTTTAGGGAGGAAATATATCTCAAGGATTTTAAGGAGGAAATATTTAAACCATCCATGAGATCCTCAACCTCCCCTAAAAATATAGGAAACCAAATGTGAGGTGGATTCTCACACTAAATTGATTTCCTTTTCATGAATATTAATAATAATTCATGTGCGCATAGTATTTTGACCCTCATATAATATATTTCTTGTCCACATTGACTAGGGATTGTGAAAAATGTTATTTCATGGTGTCGAGGTGTATGCAACACTTATCAAGGTGCATATGAAACTTTTATGACACTTGCGATAGTTAATATATGTTCCATTTCCGAGGGAGGCATACCTATGCTCAGAATACGAGATGACTCAAAGCATGGCCACTAACCAATACACTACAGATCCATGAAAAATATTGATTAAGAATACGGCCGCTAGAGATACAAAGTGGATCCATACCTCCATGACATGAACTAATCGTAGCCACGAAAAATACACAGTGGAGATACAAAATGATAAAAAATATCCACAGACCTATACAATGTAGATCTATGTGAAAATATATATATCATCATACTCAAATGATCTCCTTTCACAGCCTAGGAAAGTAGATATCAGAGTGAACACTCAACCCAGGGTCTTCGTCCCAATCCCAATGTGGCACAAATCTATCCATGTGAATAGATGTTTTTATTTTGAACATGTTAGAAACCACTTGATTATTGGTCATTGAGGTAAATCGTTAAGATGTGCGAGGGAAATCACCAGTGATGTCAATTAATCCCAAGGTACCCTAGTACAATCCAATGAATCTGAATAAATGAGCTGAAGTCAAACATTTGTGGAATCATCCGATTAGAGTTCAATGATGTAAACCAACTGTCAAAAGTGAGGAGGATTTCCATTGAGGCATGCAAGTCCCAAGGTACTAACTAGTTTCTAAGTCTAATTCCCAGATGATGTGTTGAAGTCAACAGGAAAGGACTCATCAAAAGAGGGCCTTTATGTATCCCCCATCATCGAAATGAAATTGACATAGGAAAGTGATGTAAGATGGTGAATCAAATGAGTAAGGACTGACATAGGAAATGGAAACTGGAAATACTACAGATGGATGTGTTGGCATAGGGGCAGATCCAGGGTTCAACGCTTCAACAATGCACCAACAAAACCCTAACTACTAACCCTTTCAGAAACACCTGCGAAGCAGATGAAGTCTCACCTGTGGTAAAGGCAGGGGGGTTGTAGGACTCAAGTGTCTACAACCTAGCTGGGACATAGATCTGTGATCACAATTCTTTAACGTAGCACTTAGCAGTTAAAATTCATTAGTCTTTAACCCTCACTCACATCACAGGTAAACCCTAATTACAAAATAATGTAGTATTCAACAAGATCTAAGAATATCTGACCATTTAGCACATAACATCAAAATATATAGCATTCATCCAAGTTATTAAGCACTAAGATACTATATTAGATGCATCTAACATACATAAAGATTCAACACTAATCATAAATCACATCAATGACACAAAGAAATCACAACACAGGATATATGTGGTTCACCCCCAGCGTGGGGCTACGTCCACCAACTCTTCGTCTTCTTTATTATCTTCTTTCGATCCTCTTACATGCACAGAGCCACAAATACAACTTTTCATAGGAAAAGAGATCTGCCTGCACCTCACCAGATCCTCCGTCCCCGATCTTGACACAACACAGAGCCTTCTTACAATCACTTGCACTTAGCTCTACAAGTTCTCAACACATAGTATGCACAAAGCATTTACAACTATTTTCACTTAGCTCAGTGGCTTACAAATTTGTCAGCACCACCTACTTACATCTCCAAGCTACTTATTTATACTTTAAAAAATGTGCCTAAACATGGGTAAACCCATGGGCCAACATCCCATACCTGTTACATAAACCCTAAACCCAAAATCCCATAAAAGGGGGTGAGATCCCGTGATCTTCGCTTCGTCTGGTGCTTTGTCTTCAACCATTTTGTCGAAGTCCAAAAAATGGTCAAACATGTCCAAGGTTCTGCAAAACTTGGTCAAGGTCCAACATGCTGCCAACACTCACCTATGACTCGTCCCGAGTCACTCTGATATGGGAAACTCTACTTCAAAGGACTCGATCTTGGCTCAAGTTGCTTCAACCTGCTTCTTCATCAGAGCCTCCTACTGGGTGAACTCCTGAATAACTTTCTCGGTCACCAGTCCTTCCAATTGTTGTTCCACCATGGTGACTACTTATTCTAGTTGTGCACCTTATCCCTCAATCTCCTCAAAAAGTGTACATGCTTCATCCTGCACTAGCTATAACCTCTAAGTCACTTCCATAACTTTACTCTGGACACCATGGACTTGCTGCTAAATGGTGCACTATTCCTGTGACCTTTTCATTCTCTCTACTACTGACAATGACTTCAATTGTTCTTGTACTGTCCCTGCTTGTTGCTTTGCTTCTTGAATCTGTGACTCCAATGTCCTTAGTTTTGGGTACTCTGCAAGGCGCTCATAGGTCTACGCACTTCAACTGCTTAATTCCTTTCATTCTAAGGAAAATGCCTTGACTCTTTCAACTACGCTCCAAGCCGTTTCTTCCCTCTGATCTCACACTTCCTATGGAGTGCTTGGCACGGATTGCAGTTCCATTTCTACCACTCTTGCCTGAAGCTGTTGAATAGCTTCAAAGATCTTCTCCACTTGACTCTCCACTCTGCATTATTCTATTTGTGCGAGGGCCGACATAGAGAGAATTTCTCTGGTGAATGCTTCTTTAACTCCAATCTTCTTTGCGAGCAACTATTATTTTTCCTTCTAGATTTGCGCTTTATCCTCTGTAAACTTTGCCTGAAGGTCATATTTCTCTTTCTACACAACCCACCATTTCTCTAGGGATTCTTCTTTTTCTTTCTTTAATGCATCTGTGGCTTGCTCCTTTTCCTTGTGGACCCGACGAAGGCATGCCCTTATCGAATGTTCTAATCTGCGTAGCTAGGTAGGCTTATCTCCTACTTCTATGTTCCATATTGAAAACGACGCAGTAGACACTGCACGAAAGAGATTAGTTCTATGTGGGATTGGATAATCACAATTGGCAAAAGTTTCCATGGTAAGACAATCGACAGGTTAAATAGCTAACATCATAACAAACTCCTCCAATGGGTAGGAGTGCCTCAATCAATATAATTCCATGCATTATGGTGCGGTCCCAACGTTCCAATGGTGAACGTTTGGGCAATAAATGTGTTTCTAACCATTATGGAGGGTCATTCTAATGATCGGGGCACCTCCAACGGTCATATTGCTTTGTCATGGCGAAGTTCCAGTGGGTGTTGATCTGCTATTCCAGCGAGGTGCAAGTTCTGCAAAACTTCCTTCTGCAAAGTGCTCTCTAGAAACTCCTTCAATTTTTATAGCTTTGATTTCTTCTTACTGAGATTTCTAGCTTTCTTTCCTGTGATGTGCATCTTTGGATTCTTATTTTTCTTATCTTTTCTTAGCATAGTAACTTCGCATTGTGGAGGATATTTCACAAGGTTCGAGGATAATACTTCTTCTCTTACTGTTTCTGGAATAGGTTCTCTACTCTCTTGCATGGATAGGCTATTTAAGCCTTCTTGTGTTCTTTCAACTTTGATAGCTAAGTCTCTGGCCCTTAGTTGCTTTGACTTGTCCTCTTGTTCTTCTATTAAGCGTGTTATTCTCCTAGTCATGAAATCCCTTAATTCTTGATTTTCCTGTTCTATAGATTCCTCTTCCTCTCTCCTTCATATATGATCTCTCTCGATCCAAGTCCTTCCTAAAAAAAGTGCAAAGGGGGCGTTGTTCTCAACAAATTTAATGACCTCAAATTCTTCTTATGTTGATGTTCCATGCGCACTCATAGGTACATGATTAAGTCTTCCACATAGAGTTATCATTTTTCCTTTAAACAATCATATTCCTCCCAATGAACGAATCATAGAAGGCTTTCCTAAGATTTCCCAAGTACTTTATGTCATGATATTAACCTGTTTTTCTGCATCCAATACACAGTCTATGTCAAAGTCTCCTATTCTTGTTTCTATGCACTCTTTCTCTTTTAAAATATATGATAAACTGATGTCTCTATGATCATTCGATGTTTCTTTCATCTTCAAGAATATAGCCTCTTATTCTTTCTGGTTCTGTAGCATATTCTTAGTCTCTTGACCTTCCTCATGGTTTTCTTGTCTTATGTTCATCTTTTCAACTTTGGCAATCATTCTAGGGAAATCTAAAAATTCATGTCGAGTAGCCTTACAACAATGGAAAATATGACCTCTACCAAGGAATTCCTTAGCAACATGTCCTGGTCTTCTACAATTATAACACAATGTCAATCCTCTCTTTCTCTGAAATGATCCCCAACCTTTTTTGTATTGCGCACTGGGATCACAGTGATGGACCTGCAAAAGATTCTTTCTAGGATCCTACATCCACTTATTAGTCCAAAAATTCTTTCTATGAATAGGGATAACATATATTTCACTATTTTTATCAGATCTATTCATATCATATCTTCTTTCTTCTAGTTGTTCCCTAGTTTTCAAACTAGGATGAAATATATCACATATACCTAGATCCATTCTTTCGAAACAAAAATTTTCACTTATCTTACCTTTATCAGAGCACCTAGCTTTAAGATCTTACCTCTTTTCTTCAGATCAACTTCTCTTCTTGGCAAGGAACTTCCCAAGTTAAGTAGAGTATTGTGCACTACAACAACATATCTATGCACAGAGCTTTCTGTTTTCCTTAGTTCCCAACAATCACAGTTTCAGGTCCCGACAACGAAACCATTTGTTGGCACAGGGGTAGACCTAGGGTTCAACGCTTCAACAATGCACCAACAAAACCCTAACTATAGGCCCTTTCAGAAACACCTACGAAGAAGATGAAGTCTCACCCGAGGTAGAGGCAAGGGGGGTTGCAGGACTCAAGTGTGTACAACCTAGCTGGGACACAAATTTTTGATCACAATTCTTTAAATAAACACTTATCAGTTAACATTCATTAGTCTTTAACCTTCATTCACATCACTGGTAAACCCTAATTACAGAACAACGTAGTATTCAACAAGATCTAAGCATATCTAAAGATTTAGCACATAGCATCAACATATATAGCATTCATTCAAGTTATTAAGAACTAAGATACTATATCAGATGCATCTAACATACATAAAGATTCAACACTAAGAATAAATCACATCAATGACACAAATCAATCACAACACATGATATATGTGGTTCACCCCCAGCGTGGGGCTACGTCCACCAACTCTTCGTCTTCTTTATTATCTTATTTCAATCCTCTTACATGCACAGAGACACAAAGACAAATCCACATAGGAAAGGATATCTGCATGCACCTCACCAGATCCTCCTTCCCTGAGCTTGACACAACACAGAGACTTCTTACAATCACTTGCACTTAGCTCTGCAAGTTCTCAACACATAGTATGCACAACGCATTTACAACTATTTGCACTTAGCTCACTGGCTTACAAATTTCTCAACACCACCTACTTACATCACCAAACTACTTATTTATCCTTTACCAAAGGGACCTAAACATGGGTAAACCCACGGGTCAACATCCCATACCCGTTACATAAACCCAAAACCCAAAAATCCCATAAAAGGGGGTGAGATGTCACGATCTCCACTTCGTCTGGCGCTTTGTCTTTAACCAATCTATCGAAGTCCAAAAAATGGTCAAACATGAACAAGGTTATCTAAAACTTGTTCAAGGGCCAACATGATGGTTTTAAGTGAAAGTTCCCTTGAACATGATGAGGCACGACAATTGACTTGGCAACATTGACTCGACGAGTACCAAGAATGTAATGTGATGGAAATAAGAGCACTCTTCAACTTGGAATAAAAAGTATGGTGATACATGGAATTGGTATGAATCAGAGACAAGAGGATTACCCAATTGTAATATTATATGCAAAAAGGTGCCATGTCCAAGGGTGACAATAGCTGCCATAATATTATTCTCAAAAACTTGAGCCACTTCCTTCAATTTTTCCCCCACCTAGATAGATGAGTACTTTTTTTTAATTTAACGAGCTCGGGGAGGGTAACACATGCTCAATATAACTCACCTTTCGTAAGTTCCTCTTCCTTTGTTTAACGAACTGGAAGAAGTAAGGCTTCGTCCCCATACGGGCCCTTCAATGTGTAGTTTAGCGAGTCCAAAGAAGGAAAACTCGGTGGTTTTTCATGTTTAGAGAGTTTGAAAAGATCTTAAAGGCAACTCCAGGGTTGTCCTTTTTCATAGTTTTAGTCTCGCAAGACCGAAAAAGAAATAAACTACCACTCGAAAGACTCCCTTTCAAACCTTTTAATGAGTGTGAAAGGAAGCAAGATCACTCGACAATATTTTCATGTTTAGAGAATCTGAAAATATATCAAAGGAGACTCCAGGGGGTTTATTTTTTGTAGAACCTTTACGAGTTCAAAAAAGTTATAAAATTTTACTCAGTCACATTCTCATGTATTTACGAGCATGAGAAAGAACAAAGACTAAGATCATTATTGGTTTCATTTTTACACAAGCTTGAAACAAAGTTAAAATTATGCATGTAAATTCCCAACATAATTTACAAAGGTTTTGAGGGATACCCATGGATGGTTGGTACTCTACCCCCAATTTGAAAATCTAGCAGCTTAACTCCAGAACAATAATCAAATTTTTGAGACATTCCCCCCAAGCTTCATTTCATTTGTCGACTTTGAGGTTGTCACCAATTTATTTACTAGATGGACAAAAGGGATAAGGGTGGATGAAATGAAGGTTCAAATACGAGACCTAATGAAAGAATCGACTCGACATATATGAGATCTAGCTAAAGGATTGACTCGATATCTACGATATCTAGCGAAAGACTCGACTTGTTAGGATATGTGACTGTTTAAGTTTTTAACAATATTAAAACAAGAAAATAACCATGCTCGGGACCTTTGTTTCATTCTTTAATGCGCTTTCCATATATAAGAAAAACTATGCTCATAGCTTTTGTTTCATTTTTTAACAAGCTTGCCATAGAGAAACAAAACTATGCTCATGGCTCTAGGTTCAATCCCTATATTTATGTTTCATTTTCTAACAAGATTGCTACAGAGAGGAAACATATGCTCGTCCTCTCCTTCATCATGGCTTCCAAGAGGATAATTTTTTGGAAGGAATACATGTCAAGGGACAAACTCCAATCATGTCTTCCAGGAGATCGTCATTACATGGAAGAATAACACTCTGAAAGCAATACATGTTGACGACCTTGATAAGGGTAGGGAGATCTTGCTCGAATAGTCGTATAAAATAGATGATCATGTCAACTACCAGGTATAAGTCAAGAGAAGGGAGAGATTCCCTCTCGTCTGGGGTTGAATGCATGGGGCAAGTCATTACATAATTGACCTGCGGTGGGGTAGACATCGCTGACATGTATGGACCATTTAGGGAAGATGGATGGTTGACAATCAGATGAGGGTCAATGAATTAAATTTGGTCGATCGTTACTATGTTTCCATTGTGAGGGAAACAAATCACTCAAAAGAGAGTGGACACAAAATCTCTCATAACGTAGACATAGTCCTCGTTTAATCCAATATGAAATTGATCTCCAACCTCCTTAACATGACACGATACCTGCAATGCAATGGAAAATGAATAAAATCAAAGACTTCCTACTCTACCAAGATTATTTTAAACCAAATTCATCCATAATAGAAAAGAATATGCAATAATACACAAACTTGAAGGAAATAGGCCAAGCATATATTAATGAGAAAATTAAAAAGAAACTTATAATCTGTAGATGTAGTTGCAACAAGCTCTCCAAGTCCTCCTCCTCCAACCCTTGCACGATGCTCCCATGATCATAGGTTTGATATCCAAAATCTTCCTCCCAAGATCATAAGTTTGATACCTCTAATATGCCTTCTTTTCTCCATGGAAATCCCTCATTATATAGGATTTGGAGGCATAACGACCATGGAGAGGATTACTCATCAGATCCACTAAAATGGGATCTCCAAGATATTTAGAGAGAAAATATCTCTTAAGGATTTTAGGGAGGAAATATCTCTCAAGGATTTTAAGGAGGAAATATTTCAACCATCCATGAGATCCTCAACCTCCCCTAAAAAAATAGGAAACCAAATGTGAGGTGGATTCTGACACTAAATTGATTTCCTTTTCATGAATATTAATAATAATTCATGTGCCCATAATATTTTGACCCTCATATAATATATTTCTCCTCCACACTGACTAGGGATTGTGACATATGTTATTTCATGGTGTCGAGGTGTATGCGACACTTAGCAAGGTGCATATGACACTTTTAATACATTTGTGACACTTAATATATGTTCCATTTCTGAGGCAGGCATACCTATGCTTAGAATACGAGATGAGTCAAAGCATGGCCACTGACCAATACTCTGTAGATCCATGAAAAATATTGATTAAGGATATGGACACTAGAGATACAAAGTGGATCCATACCTCCATGACTTGAACTAATCATAGCCACGAAGAATACATAATGGAGCTACAAGATGATAAAAAATAGACACGGACCTATACAATGTGGATCTATGTGAAAATATATATATCAACATGCTCAAATGATCTCCTTTCACAGCCTGGGAAAGTAGATATTAGAGTGAATACTGAACCCAGGGTCTTCATCCCAATCCCATTGTGGCATGAATCTAGCCATGTGAATAGATGTTTTGATGTCAAACATTTTAGAAACCACTTGATTACTGGTCATTGAGGTAAATCGTTAACAAGTGCAAGGGAAATCACCAGTGATGTTAATTAATCCCAAGGTACCCTAGTACAATCTAACGAATGTGAATAAATGAGTTGAACTCGAACATTTGTGGAATCATCCGATCAAAGGTCAATGATGTAAACCAGTTGTTGAATGTGAGGAGGCTTTCCATTGAGGCATGCAAGTCCCAAGGTACTAACTAGTTTCTAATTTTAATTCCCAGATGATGTGTTGAAGTCGATAGGAAAAGACTCGTCGAAGGACGGCCTTGATGCATCCCCCCTCATCGAAATGAAACTTACATATGAAAGTGATGTAATATGGTGAATCAAATGAGTAAGACTGACACATGAAATGGAAACTGGAAATACTATAGATGGATGTGTTGGCACAGGGGCAGACCCAGGTTTCAATGCTTCAACATTGCACCAAAAAAACCCTAACTACCGACCCTTTCGGCAACACCTGCGAAGTAGATGAAGTCTCACCCGAGGTAGAGGCAGGGGGGTTGTAGGACTCAAGTGTCTACAAACTAGTTGGGACACATATCTACGATCACAATGCTTTAACAGAGCACTTAGCAGTTAACATTATTTAGTCTTTAACCCTCACTCACATCGCATGTAAACCCTAATTATAGAACATCGTAGTATTCAACAAGATCTAAGCATATTTGACCATTTAGCACATAGCATCAACACATCTAGCATTTATCCAAGTTATTAAGCACTAAGCTACTATATCCGATGCATCTAACATACATAAAGATTCAACACTAAGCATCAATCACATCAATGACACAAAGCAATCACAACACAGGATATATGTGGTTCACCCCCAACGCGGGGCTACATCCACCAACTCTTCATCTTCTTGATTATATTATTTCAATCCTATTACATGCATAGAGCCACAAAGTCAAATCCGCATAGGACATGAGATCTGCGTGCACCTCACCAGATATTCCCTCCCCGATCTTCACATAGCACATATCCTTCTTACAATCACTTGCACTTAGCTCTACAAGTTCTCAGCACACAATATGCACAAAGCATTTACAACTATTTTCACTTAGATCACTGGCTACAAATTTGTTAGCACCACCTAATTACATCTCCAATATGCTTATTTATACTTTACAAAATGGGCCTTAACATGGGTAAACCCATGGGCCGACATCCCATACCTGTTACATAAACCCTAAACCAAAAATGCCCATAAAAGAGGGCGAGATCCCGTGATCTCCACTTCATCTGGTTCTTTGTCTTAGACCAGACTGTCGAAGTCCTAAAAATGGTGAAGGGCCAATAATCCCCCAACACTCACCTATGACTCATCTCGGGTCACTCTGATCTGGGTAACTTTTCTTCAAAGGCCTCAATCTTGTCTCGAGTAGCTTCGACGTGCTGCTTTGCCAAAGTCTCCTACTCGGTGAAATCCTGAATAACTTTATCGGTCACCAATCCTTCCAATCGTTGTTCCACCACAGTGACTATTTGTTGTAGTTGTGAACCTTGTCCCTCATTCTCCTCAAAAAGTGTACAGGCTTCATCCTGCACTAGTTGTAGCCTCTGAGTCACTTCCATGACTTTAGTCTGGATGGCATGGACTTGTTGTTGAACGGTGCGTTGTTCCTGAGACCTTTTTATCCTCTCGATTACTGACAACGGCTTCAACTATGCTTGTATTGTCCCTGCTTGTTACTTTTCCTCTTGGAGCTATGACTCCAATGTCCTTAGTTTTGGGTCCTCTGCAAGGCGCTCATAGTTGTGTGCAGTTCGACTTCTTAATTTCTTGAATTATAAGGCCAATGCCTTGATTCTTTCTACTATGCTTCGAGGAGTTTCTTCCCTCTAATCTCGCACTTCCTACGGAGTGCTTGGCATGGCTTGTAGTTCTAGTTCTGCTACTCTTGCTTGAAGCTGTTGAATAGTTTCAACGAGCTTCTCCACTTGACTCTCCATTGTGTCTTCTTCTATCTGTGTGAGGCCCGATATAGAGTGAAGTGCTTCGATGACTACTTCTTTAACTCCAATATTCTATGCAAGCAATTGTTCTTTTTCCTTCTGGATTTGTGCTTTATCCTCTATAAACTTTGCCTGGAGGTCATATTTCTCTTACTGCACAACTCGAGATTTCTCTAGGGTTTCTTATTTTGCTTACTTTAATGCCTCTGTGGCCTACTCCTTTTCCTCCTGGACCCGACAAAGGTGATCCTCTATCGAATCTACTAATCTGCGTAGCTGGGTAGGCTCATCTCCTACTTCAATGTTCCCTATTGACAACGACACAGTAGACACTACGCGAAAGAGATTAGTTCTATGAGGGCTAGGATAATCACAATTGTAAAAAGTGTCCATGGTAATATAGTCGATGGGTTAAATAGATAACATTGTAATAGACTCCTCCAACGGGCAGGAGTGCCTCAATCAATTGTAATAGGACCTCAACAAGGCATTCCTTAGCAAGATGTCCCAGTCTTCTACAATTATAACATAATGTCAATCCCCTCTTTCTCTGAAACGATCCCCAGCATTTCTTGTATTGCGCACTAGGATCACAGTGATGGACCTGGAAAAACTTCTTTCTAGGATCCTACATCCACTTGTTAGTCCAAAAATTATTTCTATGCATAGGGATAACATATCTTTCACTATTTTTATTAGATCTATTCATATCATATCTTCTTTCTTCTAGTTGTGGCCTAGTTTTCAGACTAGGATGAAATCTATCAGATATACCTAGATCCATTCTTTCGAAACACAAATTTCCACTTATCTTACCTTTATCAAAGCACCAAGATTTAAGATCTTACCTCTTTTCTTTAGATCAAACTTCTCTTCTTGGTAAGGAGATTCACAAGTTAAGAAGAGTACTGCACACTACAACAACATATCTACGCACAAAGCTTTCTCTTTTCCTCAGTTCCCAACAATCACAGTTTCAGGTCCCCGCAATGGAACCATTTGTTGGAATAGGGGTAGACCTAGGGTTCAATGCTTCAACAATGCACCAAAAAAAACCTAACTACTAGCCCTTTCGGCAACACCTGCGAAGGAGATGAAGTCTCACCTGAGGTAGAGGCAGGGGGGGTTGCAGGAATCAAGTGTGTACAACCTAGCTTGGACACAAATCTGTGATCACAATTATTTAACAGAGAACTTATTAGTTAACATTCATTAGTGTTTAACCCTCACTCACATCACAGGTAAACCCTAATTACATAACAACACAGTATTCAACAAGATCTAAGCATATTTGACCATTTAGCACATAGCATCAACATATATAGCATTCATTCAAGTTATTAAGCACTAAGCTACTATATCAGATGCATCTAACATACATAATGATTCAACACTAGGAATAAATCACATCAATGACACAAAGAAATCACAACAAAGGATATCTGTGGTTCACCCCCAACGTGGGGCTACATCCACCAACTCTTCATCTTCTTTATTATCTTATTTAAATCCTCTTACATGCACAGATCCACTAAGAAAAATCTACATAGGACAAGAGATTTGCGTGCACATTTACAGATCCTCCTTCCATGAGCTTGACACAACACAGATCCTTCTTACAATCACTTGCACTTAGCTCTGCAAGTTCTCAACACACAATATGCACAAAGAATTTAGAACTATTTGCACTTAACTCATTGGCTTACAACTTTCTCAGCACCACCTACTTACATCGCCAAGCTACTTATTTATCCCTTACCAAAGGGGTATAAACATGGGTAAACCGATGGTATGACATCCCATACCCGTTACATAAACCCTAAACCTAAAAAGACCATAAAAGGGGGAAATATCCCACGATATCCGCTTCGTCTTCAACCAGCCTGTCGAAGTCCCAAAAATGGTCAAACATGACCAAGGTTCTCCCAAACTTGGTCAAGGGCCAACAAGATGGTTTGAAGTGAAAATTCCCTTGAACATGATGAGGCATGACAACTGACTTGGCAACATTGACTCGATGAGTACCAAGAATGCAATGTGATGGAAATAAGAGCACTCTTCGACTTGGACTAAAAAGTATGGCGATACATGGAATTTGTATGACTTAGAGACAAGCATATTACCCAATTGTAATATGAGATGAAAATAGGTGCCATGTTCAACAAAGACAATAGCTTCCATAAAGGATTCTTAAAACCTTGACCCACTTCCTTCAATTTCCCCCCCACCCAGATAGATGAGTACTTTTTTTTAATTTAACGAGCTCGAGGAGGGTAACACATGCTCAATATAACTCACCTTTGGTAATTTCCTCTTCCTTTGCTTAACGAAATCAAAGAAGTAAGGGTTCTTCCCCATATGGGCCCTTCAATGTGTAGTTTAGCGAGTCCATAGAAGGAAAACTCGATGGTTTTGCATGTTTAGAGGGTCTGAAAAGATCTTAAAGGCAACTCCAGGGTTGTCCTTTTTCATAGTTTTAGTCTCGCAAGGCTGAAAAAGAAATAAACTACCACTCAAAAGACTCTCTTTCAAACCTTTTAATGAGTGTGAAAGGAAGCAAGATCACTCGACAATATTTTCATGTTTAGAGAGTCTGAAAATAACTCAAAGGAGACTCCAGGGGGTTCCTTTTTTGTATAACTTTTACGATTTCGAAAAAGTGATAAAATTTTACTTAGTCACAGTCTCATGTATTTACGAGCACGAGAAAGAACAAAGACTAAGATCGGTATTGGTTTCATTTTTACACAATCTTGAAACAAAATTAAACTTATTCTTGTAAATTCCCAACATAATTTCCAAAGGTTTTGAGGGATACCCATGGATGGTTGGTACTCTGCCCCCAGTTTGAAAATCTAGTGGCTTAACTCCAGAACAATAATCAAATGTTGGAGACATGCCCCCCAAGCTTCATTTGATTCATCGACTTTGAGGTTGTCACCAATTTATATACTAGATGGAGAAAAGGGATAAGGGTGGATGAAAGGAAGGTTCAAATACGAGAACTAACGAAAGAATCGACTCAACATATATGAGATCTAGCTAAAGGCTCGACTCGATATCTACGATATCTAGCGAAAGACTCGACTTGTTAGGAGAGGTGACTGTTTCATTTTTTAACGAGCTTGAAACAAGAAAATAACCATGCTCAGGACCTTTGTTTCATTCTTTAATGAGATTTCCATAGATAAGAAAAACTATGCTCATAGCTTTTGTTTCATTTTTTAACAAGCTTGCCATAGAGAAACAAAACTATAATCATGGCTCTGTTTTTAATCCCCAGATTTATGTTTCATTTTTTAACGAGATTTCTACAGAGAGGAAAAATATGCTCGTCCTCTCCTTGATCATGGCTTCCAACGGGATAATTTTTTGGAAGGAATACATGTCAAGGGAAAAACTCCAATCATGGATTCTAGGATATCTTCATTAGATGGAAGAATAACACTCTGAAAGAAATACATGTTGACGGCCTTGATAAGGGTAGAGAGATCTTATTCTAATAGTCCTATAAAAGAGATGACCATGTCAACTACCAGATATAAGTCAAGAGCAGGGAGAGATTCCCTCTCATGCAGGGTTGAACACATGGGGCAGGTCCTTACATAATTGACCTACGTTGGGGTGGACAACACTGGCATGTATGGACTATTCAGGGAAGTTGGATGTTTGACCATCAGATGAGGGTCAATGAATTAAAGTTGGTCGATCATTACTATGTTTCCATTGTGAGGGAAACAAATCACTTGAAAGAGAGTGGACACAAAAGCTCTCATAATGTAGACATAGTCTCACCCAAGGAGGAGGTTAAATTCCAAGGGGTCGTGAACTACCATCACATCGACGTAGACCATTTTTCCTCCCAAAGTAACTGGAAAGTAAGGAAGGATCCCTAAAGGTTGACTAACTTGGCTGTCAAAGGTCAACAAATTCTGAGTCATAGGCGCAAGCTGCGGGTAACCAAAAGATTTCCAAGCATTCACAGATAAGATGATAATAGAAGAACCTTCATTTATTACGGTGTTAGGAATATTCCTATCACAAACCTGGACAATGATTTGGAAAGGCACGTAAGAAGGAAGGTGGTGTTTTGTAAAATGATTCCAATTAATAGAAATCATTTGATTTCTTGAAGGCGGTGCCATCACTCTGGGTGGAGTGCCCCCTTGTCTGGGTGAATCATTATTAATGAGGTAGACCTGAGTGACATCCTCACTCTTTGATTTAGGAGTGGTATCGACTGATGAAGGAACCAGATCGATAACTTTGGTTGCACTCTTCAAGGGAGGAGTGGGATCGATGGATGGCAGAACCAAATCGACCACTTTGGTTACATTCTTTAAGGGAGGAGTGGGATCGATCAATGAAGAAACTAGATCAACCACATTGGTTTCACTCTTTATATGAAGAGTGGGGCTGAACAATGACGAAACTAGATCAACCACTTGGTTTTCACTTTTCATATGAAGAGTGGGGCTGATCGATGACAAAACTGGATCAACTACTTGGGTTTGTGGTTCAACCAAGGATGAAACCATATTGACCACCTAATCAACCGGATTTACTGGGGATGGAGCCAGATTGACTATTCCATCAAATAATGACAGTTTGGGAGATATATTATGATAACCAATTGGAATTTGAATCTTTTCCAAAATATATGAAGCCTCATCCATATGAGGGAAAAGGTGAGAGTAATGATCACCTTCGCATAACAAACAAGGAAATTTGACGATTCTCTTCTTCTTACCAACCGTAACGTCAGTAGCTAACAGGGTGTCACTAGCATGTCACGCAGGGGTTGATGACATGGAAGACCACATTTCTAAGACCTTGGAGAGACCAGGGAAATCCCTCAGAAATTGGTTACCCTTACAAATCCTGCAAGGGTACTTGGGCTTACGGGTTGTTTGGGTGATCTTGGCATCATCAACACTCCCAACATGATTAACAGTAACTAGTTGTTCTCCAACATGTCTGGCAGTGGTTGGAAGTTTGGACCCTTGCTTATTTTTATTCTTCTTAATCTTCATTTTCTTCTTCTTCTTATTCATTGTGTCACTAGCTTCAGAGATTTCACTTAGCAAAGAAGATGAAACAGAAGAATACCTTGAAAGTGAAGAAGGAGAAGAGTATATTACTAGTGAAGAAGGTGAAGGATCAACTTGAGGTTTATTCTCTTGTGGTAAATTTCTTACAACTGAAGCATTTGCTGCATTCGGGATTACCGAAGTGGAAAACAACCATACTGGTAACCCAATTGTGAGACCTAGAAGGCTCAAAGTAGCAATGTGAGGAGGACCAACATTTCCATAAGAAGGAAAAACAAAATGGTCCCCTGGAGCAGGGGTTGCTTCATTGGTAATTCTGGGAATTGATGTCATTAAACACGGATCCAACCTAAGGTCTGCTAGGGAAAACAAACAACACATGCTAAAAATCTAGGAAGCACTCAAACAAACAAAATCGTCTCACAATGAATGCACTTGTTGCTGATGAAATCCAATGTCGGAGGAACAATGTAAGAAGGGGCTTAGATAGAGTGGGTGGAAAAGTTACGTTGACGACCCACTTAATGAACTTACACCTTGGTTGAAGCTTCAACACAATAAGCGTGGATTTACCATCCAAGGATCCCGAGTGATTTTTGCCAACGTCAATTCCAGGTACAACGAAGAATTTCCCATTCATCGTCACCTCGTGTATTGACCCTAAATAAAGGACACTAAGGTTACCAAATAAAATAATGATTCCTGGAGAAACAATCGACATTCTGATATACCCACAAGAGCAGGGTAACTGAGCCTGAAATCGACTTGAGAAGGCCCACACAAGTTTTTTTTCTCAAGTGACCTTGAATAATACGTGAAACCACTACACCAAGACCAACAAAGTAGGGTTAGTAACTTTGTTGGTCTTAATGTGACCTCGTGTTTAACCTTTGTGTGAGAAGGGCTTCCCAGGACAAAATCTGGTAAATAGATTTCAACGCTCCCTAACTCAATATTCTAAGTTTGTTTATAGCTTTGGAAAGTTATATTTCACACCTATTCCAATTCCCTACAAATAATCTAATTTAGGCTGGAAAGAGACCTAGAAATAAAGGTTTCTAGGTAGATTTTAATTAATGCGTAAATTTTATTAAGTTGTTGTTACTCAAGAGGAAAATAGTGTGGACTAAATGATGTTTTGACTAACTCTAAACAAAGAAAAGAAATGAGAATGAAAATATTTCACTTAGATGAAAGCTATATTACGAGAAGGAGAAAATGTTTATCATTTCGATATGCACAATGTCCCAAAATTTTATTAAACTCATCGATATCAAGATACTCAAGAAATGAGTCAAAGAGACTGTACACCAACACACGATTCTTGCCCCCCCCCAAAAAAATGCCAAAAACCATGCAATTTCGCTACTTCAAATGCAAAGATGCTCCCAATCTAATGCAAAGAAACAAATTAAAATTTTGTATTTCAAATATACACTAAAAGAAATAGTGATTTTATTCAAAACAAAAGCAACCCAACCAAATCCACAATACAAAGTACAGACTCTGGGTAAAATACCTCCAATAAAGGGATGAGAAAAACTGAGCAGGAAAGGGCATAAATCACCAAAAAAGGGGATCAATGCTCATGTTTTCAAGGGTATAGAGCACTATAGCACTATTATATATACTATAGGGGAGAACTGATTACAGATCAACAATATTATATACACTCCATGGGAGCACTACCCTACTTAGAAACTCAGAACCAAGGCTAAAAACTTAGAAAAATTTACCCAGAATTCCCAGATTTTTGTGAAATTGTCAATGAAGAGGGGAGAAAGGAAATAGATCTAGAAAAAACAATTAAAATAATATAAAAGTGGGCAAAAGGTAGATACTATCCAAGGAAGGAAAATTCAATGTCCTTCTCTAGTGGAGTCACCAATTTATGTTACAAAAAAATCCCCCTGTGGACAGGTGGATCTTCCCTCGGATTCTAGACCCATAATACCGAGACAAAAAGATGCAAATGGACACTAAAATCCATTTAAATATAGTTAAGTTAATAAAAATAAAGAGAGGGAGAAGGTATGATGTACCTTTTTTCAAAGCTTGTCCTCGCTTAATCCAATCTGAATTTGATCTATAAGCTCCTTAGCATGACACGATACCTGCAATGCAATGGACAACAAAGAAAAACAAATACTTTCTACTCTACCAAGACTAGTTTAAACCAAATTCATCCACAATAGACAATAATATGCAATAATACACAAACTTGAAGGAAATAGGCCAAGCATATATTAATCATAACATTAAAAAGACACTTACAATATGTAGATGCAGTTGTAACAACCTCTCCAAGTCCTCCTCGTCCAGCCTTTTGACAATTCTCCCAAGAACATAGGTTTGATATCCAAAATATTACTCACAAGATCATAAGTTTGATACCTCTAATCTGTCTTCTTTTCTCCATGGAAAGCCCTCATTATATAGGATTTGAAGGCTTAACCACCATGGAGAGGATTACTCATCAAATCCACTAAAATGGGATCTTCAAGATATTTAGGGAGAAAATATCTCTGAAGGATTTTAGGGATGAAATATCTCTCAAGGATTTTAAGGAGGAAATATTTCAACCATCCATAATATCCTCAACCTCCCCTAAAAAATAGGAAACCAAATGTGAGGTGGATTCTCACAGTAAATTAATTTCCTTTTCATTAATTTTAATAATAATTCATGTGCACATGATATTTTTACCTTCATATAATATATTTCTCCTCCACATTGACTAGGGATTGTGACATATGTTATTTCATGGTGTCAAGGTGTATGTGACACTTAGTAAGGTGCATATGACACGTTTACAACACTTGCGACACTTAGGGTGAGGTGTTGGTTGTGGAGCCTGATTATGTTCCTGATTCAGAGGTCCTTGCTTTCAGCCATGTTTATACCCCATGAAGAATTTACACCCTAGAAGTATGTACACTCTTCCACGTGGGGGAGTGCAGAGGGGGGGTACCCCCTCTGCGGGGTCCGGGGGGCCTATCCCCCCAACTAGGGGGTTCCGGGGCAAGCGGGCCCCCGAAGGAAAAATTGCCTTGTAAATGTATATTGTAATTTCATTGTAAATCTGGATTGTTCATTATAAGCTCGCAAATCTAAGAGTAGAAATTATATTAGGGTTTTTTTGCCTTAGAAGGAAACCCTCTGTTATGAGGGAAATGTATTGTGGCAATGCATTATGGCGAGTATTGTATTCTGAGAGAGGAGACTGTGAGAGAAAGAAGAGGAAGTTATAGTGGGTTTTGTTGTAGGTTGTATCCCTTCATTTGCTGGATAATAATAAAGGAAGGACCTGGCAATTTATCTGGTGGAAGTAGCCCACACTGGGTGAACCACGTAAATCTTTGTCTCTATTGTATTGTGTATCTTCTATGTTTTTTTTCTGCATTTGTTTTATTTTATTTCTCCGCGGTCCTATTTTTCTAACATGAGGTACCTAGGTGTGGAAATTTGATGTGTAACAATTATAGGGATGTGTTTGTAAATTGTTCCTCAATAATTATATTTGCATCTAGTTTTAGCACCAAGGAAGGGTTGCTAGACCCTTCAACAAGCATATTATTCTCTTCTATAGGGAATAGGGGATAGTCTTGTTTTAATATTATTTAATCATTTAATAATAATACCAATGTCTAGTTGTTTCATGTTTTAGGGTCGATTTACCTTCCTATATATTAGTTTTCCCATCAAGAATATATTGGGTAGGGTTTGATCGACCCTTTCTTGAGCATAATATTTCCATTAATAAGGAGCATACATAATGGTTGGATAATATTATCCTGAGCATGGTATTCCTTTTTCTGAATTCTTATTCTTTTTTCTAAATTCTTATGGTATTCCTTTACCTCTCCTTTATTTTTAAACAATTTCCTCTCTCATTCTTGTTTATCAATTTTCACTTTTACTCTTATTAACAACTTCCTTCTCCATTTATTTTTCATTTGTCTCTCCCAATATTATTTAGAAATTTCCTATGTCAATTATTTTTCTTCACCCATATTGATTTAGAAATATCATCTTCCATTCCTTTTTCTTTTTTGATTCTTATTTATCAATTTCCTCTTCCATTCCTTTTTCCTCTCCCTTTATTTCTTTTGTCAATTTTCTATATTATTCTTGCTTAAAAATATCCTCTTTTATTCTTAATAGAAAGTTCATATTCCATTTATTTTATCTCTATTTCCTCTCCCCACTCTTTTAGAAATTTCATGTCTCATTCATTTTTCTTTTTCCATTATTGTTTAGCATTTTCATATTCCATTCCTTATTATTTTCCCATTCTTATTTCTCAATTTCATCTCCTGTTTATTTTTCCTCTCCCTTTATTTTTTATAAATTACCTCTCTTATACTTGTTTATAAATTTCTCTTCCAGTCTTAATAGAAACTTCACCTTCTATTTATTTTCTTTTTTTCATATCCTAAAATTCTTAGCAATTTCCTCTCTTATTCATTTTCCCTTTTCCATATTGTGAATGTTTATGAATTCACGAATTCTTCAACTAGATGTTCCATGGTTGAAGAAATCATTGTGTAGTCATTTTTCATTTACAAATACTTGTGGGTTCCTATTCCAGCATGCTACGACCATGTGGTTGGATGACGAATCAATGTGTTTATTTGAGTGACATTTTGTAGAGTATATTTCATGCTTGAGTGGTGTTATGAACCAAGGGGGGCACATATGAGGTTAAATGTATATTATATGACCCCAAAGAGGGTAGGGGGGAGAATATATGTGGCTAAATGTACACATTTAATGTGTAAATATATACGTAATAGGGTTAGCCTAATAGTAAAGTGGCCTCATGTGTAGTCTATGAATATGTATATATAGATATCATGTATTCATTATTGAGGATGTGAATTATGATGTATGAATGTAATTAGACATTTAGAGGAGGTTATCCTATGTTTTAAGAAGCTATTGCGTAACTTATCTCTATTTTCTGTGTTGGAGTTGTACTCTGCATTGACACTTGGTACATGGTGTGTACTTCTAGTTTATTCTTATATTCCAAGCAATTGGATCATAACAAGTGGTGTATGATTCCTCTTATATCATACCATGATCATGTGGTTAGCTTAGAAATAATTTTACTTTCTTTCATTAGATTATATTTAATTACCAACAGTTTTATGTCAATTCTAAGAAAGTAGATTAATTTCGAGGTAGTGAGCCAATGTACGAAATGGGAAATACATACCTAGGGAATATGATGCTACAATTAACCACAACTATAGTTCATGAATAAGAGACAACATTTAGGTGATCAAGGCATAGGTCTGTTAATATACATTTCATCTAGAAACACTTAAAGTATTTAGGTTTGCATTTCCTTTGCACAAGAAGTCACAAGCTTATTCTCGTTTTTTGATAATTTAAGTGCAAGTTGTGAATTTAACATCCCATATATTGTTACAATTATTGAGCTAAATAGTAACCCCCTAGATAGTTTCTACACCTTGGGATGAAAATGTAAGGATCTCTTCATTCTCTTTACCCTTCACTCTACAAAATCTTGTATTCACTACACAAAACCTCAGAGTAATATCCATATGAATCCGTGCTTGGATTCCTAGTTTTCATTCATCTTACAATGCTTGCAAAAATTCTTGGTGTTTCATGGATTTCTTGACATTGTTTTTTTCTCCATGTGCCATTGAGTTTTTTGTTGTATTGGGAAAGTTTTCTTTCCATTATTCCTTTGTAACTATTCAATCTTGAAAAATGTCCCTTTCCTCTCCCAGTAAGATGCCTCAAGATGACTTTTCTTGCCATAGAAGAGACATACCTTTAGAATACCAACAATTGGAAACTCTATGGAATTTCTTAGTGTAGAAGAGGAAAAATAGGGATGTCTTTCTTCATGCATACCTCTTAATCATTTTATTCTTGTTTTATTTATTTCACTTTAAACTTCTTCTAAGTGTTGGTGTAGACCGAGTCTTTGAACTTTCCTCATATTTTCCATTCTACAATATAATAGAAGAAGGTTAGAATGGTAGTGTGATTCCATCTTCATTCATTAACACCCTTTATTTTGATAAACAATCCAAATGCACAATATATTTTTCCTTCAAAAATGTGATCTTTGGTAGTCATAGAATTTCCCTCTATACCAGTAAAACCTTGGCCTTTATGCTTAACCTCAATTTATCTACAATGCAAGTTAAAATGTCTTGAATTCCCTTTCCTATCCCTTTACCATCGTAGCCTATTTTTATTAAGAGATTGGCTTATGCCTCTTTAAATATTTCCAAAATCAATCAAGCGCTCTTGAGAAAGGTCTATGGAAGGTGAGATTAGCATGCTTGTCTCATTCATCGTGCTACATGTTGATTGTATTATATGAGATAATATTATATATAGGATTCATTATTACAATGATGAATGCGCCAAATATATAGAGAACATAAAAGAACATATGGTGACCATCCATGAAATAATGTGTCTCTAATAA
>ML780436.1:782665-849506 GCA_009831015.1 Picea engelmannii | reverse complement strand
ACCGAGCATCGTCACGCTACCCCAGCACCAACAGCGTATTCGAGAGGATGAGATGAAGTTTAAGAGAAAGGAACTGAAGCCACGCAATCCCCCTCAGAAGAGACATTATAGAGGAGTAAGGCAAAGACCGTGGGGAAAATGGGCCGCAGAGATTCGAGATCCAAAGAAGGCAGCTCGAGTATGGCTGGGGACATTTGAGACTGCAGAAGATGCTGGGAGAGCATACGACGACGCTGCTTTAAGGTTTCGAGGGTCAAGGGCGAAATTGAATTTCCCAGAAAGAATCAACCTCCGGGATGAGGATCAACCCGGTATGAACATCCCAAATCAGGAAAACGCAGCAATTACTGACTTCCGTATTCAAGTTGCACGCGCAACATGCAGCCTGTCTCTGCCGACAAATGGCAATAATTTGTCGACACCGCCGGGAAACCGTCGTAGTCTACACGTGGAAAGCATAAGCAGAGAAGTGTATTCCGACCAACTCCACCATGGGATTTCACCTCCGCATTTCATCACAGCTGATTCAACATGTTTATCACAATCTTCAGATGTATATCCCAGTTTCCAACCACTGCAAAATCTAGGTTTCGATGCCGAGCAGTCTAATTCTAACCCTAGTTTAGTCCAGCTTTATTCAGCTTATATAAGATCTCAGCAGCAGCCGGAACCTTTTAACCAACAGCTGGCTTCTATCACGCCCATGCAATACGAACCAGCCCTGGATCATAATCGACAAGTGCAAATTACAAGCAGGCCTACTTTAGCTTCATCGAATTACACAGATGCGAGAGTATCTGTGTTCAATAATTATGTGCTGCGGCAGCAACAACAACTGCGTATTCATCAACAGCAATTCCCATCATTTAGCACCACAGGGTATGGAGAGTTAGATAACTTTCGTGGAAGAATCATTGATCAAGGATCTGACAACCTACTGGCTTCTGCTCCGTCTCAGTCCGAATCCTACGATAATTCGGATTATAATTCAGGAGTTTTTCATGCACGTAATTGGGATAGCCCGGATCTTTGACTGATGAAAAAGTTTATATGGTAAGATGGCTTATCAACACTTCTGGTTTTCCATTAGTACGTCTGTGATGATATCAATTATACGATTTTTCAGTCAGATATAAGCTACCGGTTTAACGCTATTGATATATTTGTTATAATAGTTTCTACACATTTCGATTAGCTTTTGAAATAGCCGAATATTATGTTCGTCGCAGTACACAGTACATCATGTAAATATTGTAGCTTTTGAAAAAAAGACTATCATTGAATGTTATGTTTGTTGCAATATATTTTGAATGTTATGTTTGTGGAATATATTTTGTTTTGGATTTTGAACTGTGAATTATTAAAAGTGGATTAACTATTGTGGAAAGATTCTGTTTTGGATTTTGAACTGTGAATTATTAAAAATGGATTATCTATTGTGTCTTTCCAGTTAATGGGAAAAATATTGAAAATGGATTATCTATTGTGTCCTTCCAGTTAATGGAAAAAAATTTGGATATAGAATAGATTTTTATAACATTTTAACTTACAACGCTTATTTTGACTAGATCACAATGCATTGTCATTGATATCTCTTACACACTGTATCAGTTGTTGACTGATGTCAAAAACAAAATGTTTATTTTAAAATGAATAGAATGATATATAGATTATGTGTAAAATTTATAGTATAAAAAAAAATTAAAATTTTTTTTTTCTTTAATATATAATTAATTTTAAATTTATTTATCATTTTATAATATTTTAAAATACATTTTACAGTTTAGTTTTATTGTTCTATATTTTGGCTATTTTTATTTGAATTGGGTGATTTAAATTTGTATTAAATCATAATTTTATGTTATTTAAATTGTATTTTTAAATATAGAAATCCATTCAACTTATTGGAAAAATACTGAAACACTGGAATTATACAAAAATAACCACTTATATCTTCAGATCCAACAATCACTTGCCAATAAATATCATCCAAAAATATCTAAAAAACCAAAACATAAAACATTTAACATATTACATATTTAACACAGAGTTACACCTCATAGTATTACCTTATACTCAACATTAAGGAAGATTATATATTTTGACGTCTATTCTGTTTTTCCCTAGGAAGTAAGCCCTTTTTAGTTCTTCATGAGTTTTGTTTTGAAATTCTTCACCAAATTATATTTTTTTGTTTTGCTTCAAAATATATGCTTTGCCATGCTTATGTTTCTTTCACTAAATCCCTATTTTTTATTGTGCTTCTAAATATTTGTTTGTTGTGCTTCTATTTCTTTCACTAAATCCATATTTTCTTGTATTTCGCTTTACTCATTCACTTTGAACTCCATAAAGGTGTTTATCCAGTTGTAAGTAAGGAACATTATGGTTATCAGAATATAACAGTATAGTTCAGAGCGTAACGCGTCTTAGCAACATTTTAACAGTAAAACAGCATCTGTCTGATCTCTGGCATCAAAGCTTTAGTCGCAGGAAACCACCTCTGGTAAAGTCCCCTGGACATTCAAATTACAATTGATATCAGTAGTCATCGTTGGGAAGGATGCTGATTGAGACATTATAGTGATTTACTATGTTACATTCATTTTTTTCATATCATAATTGCAGGAAGAAGCTATAATTAACAAAGCGATAACAGAATCCAATATGATAGCCACGTTACTTTAGGATCAGATACCGCGGTGATTAATCTTTCTTGCTCTAGGAACAACCAAACTTTTAAACTCTTTTGTTTTACACGTTCTATAAATGTGGGCGCAAATAGCAGTCTCGTCCTGAAACGATGCAAACGAAGCTGCGTAATGAAGGTTAAATGAACAGAATATTTAAGAATATGATCTATCTTATCGTTTTCAGTTGTCTTTGTTGGATTAACGGCAGCAACTTTGGGAATTGATCTAGTGGACTCACTGCCATCATAGGAGTGCCATCCTGGGAATATGAGAATAACAGTCACTCTGGGAATATGGGACTAACCAATTACTCAAAATAATGTTGTTGATTTGGAAGTTTGCTAAGTTTTGGTGTAATGACAAATCTTAATTCTTTTTCATGATAGGAAGTCTTTTTCATGATAGGAAGTGATTGCATTCTACTTGAATTACTTCAGCTTTAACTTGAGGAAATGCTAGTGTCTTGACGAAGAATATCACCCTGGAAATATGGGACTAACCAGCTACTCAAAATGATGTTGCTGATTTGGAGGTTTACTAATACCTATAAGTTTTGGTGTAATGACAAACCTTAATTCAGTGCCATGACTGAAAATGGCTTTAGCTTGAGGAAATGCTAGTGTCTTGATCAAGAATATCACCCTGGGAATATGGGACTCACCAGCTACTCAAAATAATGTTGCTGATTTGAAAGTTTACTAATACCTATAAGTTTTGGTGTAATGACAAACCTTAATTCAGTGCCATGATTGGAAGTGATTGCATTCTACTTGAATTACTTTAACTTTAGCCTGAGGAAATGCTAGTGTAGTGATTAAGAATATCACCTTGAGAATATGGGACTAACCACCTATTCAAAATAATGTTGCTGATATGGAGGTTGACTAATACTTACAAGTTTTGATGTAATGACAAACCTTGATTCAGTGCCATGAGAAGAAGTGATTGCATTCTACTTGAATTACTTTAGCTTGAGGAAATGCTAGTGTCGTGACGAAGAATATCACCCTGGAAATATGATACTCAAAATAATGTTGCTGATTTGAAAGTTTACTGTAGGTGTTATGACAAACCTTAGTTCCTGCCATGACAGGAAGTGATTGCATTCTACTAGAATTACTTTAGCTTTAGAAATGCTAGTGTCGTGACGAGATCAGCATTTTGTCAAGCTAAATAAATTCAAGCATCTTCTCTTAGTTACTAGCTGTCCGGTGGCCATGACCGGAAGTGATTGCTTTATGCTTGAATTTATTTCGCTTGAGAAATGCCATCATTTCGTTAGCATTGAACAACTTTCCGAAAACCAACCAACTAACTCAGAGACCTGACAAGAACATAAAGCTCGACCGACCTCTATCGTGAAAGGCAACCTACCTCAGATAGACCACATTAGCATTTTATGCTTGAATTTATTTAGCTTGAGAAAATGCGAACATTTCGTTGGCATTGAATAAGTTTCCGAAAACCGACGAACTCAGATACGAGAAAGGAACATAAAGTTTGACCTACCTATGTCGTGAAATCCAACCGATCTACCGACAATTACTATAAATCTGTCTTTTCTGCCGACACGTATGGGAAACGAAAAGCACAAAGCATTACTAACTTCTAGCCGGCCGACATTGGCTCTTTATTTTATACATGAATTCAATGTTCGAAAAAAATAACCAGACATTATACACACATGGAAATAAAATCCAGAAACTATTCCATCGAACCAAATTTTTTAAGTAAAACTCATTCTTTTAATTTTTAATAATAGTTTTGGAGGAAGACGGAGGATGTGGGTAAGTGTTTATGTGCCAAACGTAATTACGTGGATGACCATCATCAATAAACATAACTAAAACGTTGGTGCCGACAAATGAGAAGTTCCCTTCCCTTCTATAAAACTTGAGAACGGAATCATCGGTTCCTTCAGAGCCTTCAGAATCCCACGTTAGTAATTGAACGGCTTTAGTCCAGGGTTGGGCCGCCTGTACTAGATTTAATCCAGCTATAAGCAGAAAAATAACGTCTGCGTGCTTTTAAGTTTTTACACATTGATTGTTAGACTTATCTCAACGCGCGGGAACAGAAACGGATACAGACAACTGAACATAAAACTGTTTTGTTATTCTCGAAATGCTTTTCGTGGGTATGGTACGTACAGAACGTCTCACACGTAATGGCGTTAAAGCGGAAGCAAGCACTGCATGCCAATCCCATTAATTGTCATTATTTTAGGTTATGAAATATATATCAGAAAATACAACTGCTATCGATAATTGGGATTAGAGGTGTATTTTACAGCCTCGTATTAGGTATTCAAGGTGGATTTTCGTATTAGGTATTCAAAGTGGAGTGGAGACTTGTCATTTTTAAATAATAATAAAAAAATTATTCTTAAATAATAATAAAAAAATTAAAAAAATTAAGTAAATGAAAATTGTATATGTAAATTTTAATTTTTTGTCAAATAAAACACACAAAACACACAGGTCCATTTATATTTATATATATATATATATATATATATATATATATATATATATTAAATTAAATTAAACTAATCTAATTTAACTAAGATAAAATGAATTTACCCAAATTAAAATAGATTTATGCTGGTTGTTGACCATCCCAGTTATGAAATATATATTTGATAATACAACCATCCATAATGTATTTGTTGTATTATCTCTATATCTCTAACAAAGTGGAAATATTAAACATCATTCAATGAGTTAATGATTACTTCACTGTTTCTTACATCTAATTAGATGTATATTATCATGGTAATTAATATTTTCCATAACAAAATATGGTTCTTAATATTTTTTAACAAAGAATGTTAAAGTAAAACACATTAGGAAATGAATGGGTTAATGATTACTTCACTGTTTCTTACATCTAATTAGATGTATATTATCATGGTAATTAATATTTCCCATAAGAAAATATGGTTCTTAATATCTTTTAACAAAGAATGTTGAAGTAAAACACATTATGAAATGAATGGATTCCCTTAATAGAGTTAATGGTCACTTCATTGTTTCTTACATCTAATAAAGTAGATGTATAGTATCATGGTAATTAATATTTCCCATAACAAAATATGGTTGTAAATATCCTTCAACAAAGCATGTTGAAATATGGTTCTTAATATCCTTTAACAAAGCAAGTTGAAGTAAAACACATTATGAAATGAGTGGATTTCCTTAATATAAAATAATATATATTTTTATAGTTTTGTAGAATTTTCAAAGATAAAAAAAATTCTCATAATGTTAAAACAATATTCCTATATTTGTATTTATATTTATGTTGTTTTGAGAATTTAAGACTTTTTAATGTTAAAGTATTAGGTATATGAAAAAGTATTTTAAACTAGCTGATGAACGCCGAAAGGATGAACTTATGGAGGAGGCAACCGGGCAGTTCCCGGAAATCCTACGCGCCTACGAAGTCTTATACGATCTCGCGAACGTTCCTGGTATGATTCTCATCGATCCCAAATCCTCCACGCTAGCTTTATCATCCTCCATGAAAAGATCTGCTTCCTCATCCGCCAAGAGAAATTCTGCTTCCTCATCCTCCATGAAAAAACCCACTTTCATCTGGAAAATGGAACGTGCCCACAACCAGAATATGAATTGCCTGGACAACTGGAAAATGAAACGTGTCCACAATCAGAAAATGAAAATGAAACAAGCGGATAGTTGAGGAAAGTCAGAAATGAAACGCTCAAAAAATGAAACGCATCTACAGCTGAGGTTAATCATTTAAACATGTCAATCATACAGTGCTACAGTAATTTCTTAATATGATTAGGTAAATGTTAAAAAGTAAACAGGTTAACTGATGCATTCAAAAATACAAGGAAGTTATGAAGAGTAAATCACATTCATTGATTAAAATTTTAGATTAAAAGGTGATTAATTGTGCCCATTGTCAATAGGTATATGCCTTTCGGCTTAAATATTATAAGGTTATTATAGAAAAACTAAATCTTTTAAGATATTATATATATATATATATATATATATATATATATATATAATTATAATGATGTTTTTGGTGGTGGTTAGCAACCACTATTGACATTAAATTTTATTTATTCAATCTTAATTTTAGTATTCTACACATAGCAAAAGATGGTTACTGCCTTGATTTTAGTATTCTCGGATTGGGCCAAAGAATTTCATGTGCATGTGGATGCATCTGTAGTTGCATAAGGAGACGTATTAACCCAACCAACAGAAGGTGATATAGATCATCCTATATCTTTTGCAAGAAATAAGTTGTCATATTCAGAGCAAAACTACAATACTACAAAAAGAGAAGGTCTCGCTATGCTGTATGCTTTGCATAAATACAAACATTACTTGTTGGGAAAACACTTTAATATTATTACATATCATTCAACTTTGAGATACTCAGTTAATAAGCCAGTGTTAGGGGGAAGGATATGGAAATGGCTATTATTATTTCAAGAATTTGACTTTGAATTTGTAGTAAAACCTGGAAAATTGAATGCAGGATCAGATCACTTATCTAGGATAACTAATGGAGAAGAACCCAGTAACTTGGAAGAAAAATTTCCATATGCACAATCGTTTTCAGTACAAATAGTTGATGAGTATTTTGCTGACATTATTGAGTTTTTGAGTACAAGCTTTGGACCAAGAGAATTTACTACTACGCAAAAGAAAATTTTGGTGGTCAAATCTGCAGATTATCAACTGATTACAGATCATTTATACAAACTTGGAGTAGATAGCATATTGAGAAGATGTGTGATGGAGCATAAAAGACCCATTATTTTGGCAGAGGCACATGAAGGAATTGCATGAGGAGATTGCATAGGAAAATCTACCATGCATAAAGTATTATGTGAAGGGTTATGGTGGCCAATGATGCCAAAGGATTAGAAGGAATATTGTCATAAGTGTGATGTTTTTCAAAGAGATGGGAAGCCTTCTAGAAGCAATGAGATGCCACTGAGACCACAAGTTACTTTACAAGTGTCGAATAAGTGGGCAATAGATTTTGTAGGTCCCATTAATCCATCAACAAGAAGATAAAGGGCCAAATATATTATTACAATGAAAAAATACTTAACCAGATGTGTTGAGTCTACACCAGTAAAGGATTGCAGCGTAGAGATTGCAACACACTTTTTATTTGAACATGTAGTGAAAAGATTTGGATGTCCAATAATATTTATGAGTGATCAGGGGATTCACTTCATCAACAATACAATTGAGGCAATGCTTGAATATTTTAAGATATATCACTAGAAAATTACTCCTTACCACCCACAAGAAAATGGGACAGTGGAATCCTTTAACAAGATTTTTGAGAATTCCTTGACAAAGATTTGTAATGTGAATAAAGATTATTGGGATTTGAAAGAACCATAAGTACTTTTGTCTTATACAACTACCTGCAAGAATCTAACATGGAAGACACTGTTTCGATTGGTGTATGGATAGGAGGTTGTAGTTCCATTATATTATTTGATACCAAGTCTATGCATTGCAACAATTATAGAGATGACAGAAAGTGGCGCAGCATAGGAATGATGGGCTCAACTGATGTAATTAGAAGAGGACAAAAGCATGGTATGCTTCCATCAAGAGGTATACAAAGCAAAGGATAAAGCATGGCATGACATACATATCAAGAAGAATAAGTTTAAGGAAGGAGATATGGTTCTCCTCTATGATAGTAAGTATTTTTAGAACCCGAGAAAGCTTAGAATGCATTGGCTAGGGCCATATCAGATAAATTCTATCACAGATGGAGGTGTTGTATAGCTGGAAGAATTATCATGAAAGGAAGTGCAAGGAATGGTGAATGGTATTCGAATGAAATCGTATAGCTACATTCAACCCACAAACTCTCAGTAGTTGTAGCATAGAAAGTAGACTTGTACATATTTTAAATAGTAGGAGTTAAAAGAAGAAAAAGGAAGATAAAAATAGAAAAATGAAGAAAAAGTAAAAAATAAATAGTTTGAGGAATAAGTGATACTCAAGAATGACAGTGTGTAGTAAACAGAAATTTGTGTGACATAATTCAAAAGACTACACGCAAGAAAAATTAGACACTAAGTAAATAACCGGAAAGGCGAAAAACAAGTCTATAAAAAGGGAAAATCACAGACAAGTTTGACACTTCACGATTGTTTAGCAACAAAGAAATTGAGAGCGCAAGAAAAGGGTGATTGAGAAAAAAGGAAATTTATTCAATTGTGTGCAAGGATAGTTAGATATCGCCCCCAAAGGTTGGCGCTTTTGGGTGATTTGTTACAGTGACCTGAGAGTCAGGAAGGAAGAAGGAAAGAATGGAAGAGCCTAAAAATTTTGTGGAGCTAGAAGACATTACAATATTAGAAATTAAATCCATAATCCCTACCAGAATAGAGGAAGAAATATCAATCGTATAACAACTGCATGTGGGTAAAAGCGCGAAAAAACCTAACGAAAGTGAAAACCCTAATGCCAAAAACCCTTCATCAGCGGAGGAAATGGACAAGAAAAAAGTCGTCACTTAGAAAGTATTGGTCGAAGACATCACAAGCCTACGAGAAATATAGGGAGAAGAAGAAGAAGAAGTCGATGATTAATGTGTAGAATAAAACCTAGCCATGGGTCAGAAAAGGAAATCACCAAACGTAGTAGAACTCACTTCACCTCATATCCTAGATGATGTAGTTGCAGTGGAAGACATGCTAGGAAATATGCCAAAGATAAAATATGTGGATCACAATGTATCTGACACAACAAAGTTTATTAAATTTGTGCAAGAAGTTTAATTGTAAAATAGGGGGCACGTAGGACTCCTAGGGAAACCCATTATAGATCCCGTACAATGGATAACAGGTCTATACAAATCGAACATTATGAATTTGTTGGACATACCACATTTTGGGTGTGATAAAAATGTAGGCCTTTGTGTGAAGCAACTATTGGCCAGGGTACATGGAGGTATCATGTGGATGGATAGGTCGGTACCCATAGATGTATATATTATATCCAATATTACATGATTTCCTACCAATGGTGTAAAACTAGAAGAATACCTAGAGAAAAAGGAAAGGGACAAAGAAATTATGGAAGAAGTGAAAGCGTAGTTCGAGATAAATAGGGGAACCAGGGGAATAATCATAAAGGACATCAACAACCATGTGATGAATTTTTCTACCAGGATGATGGATTGCAAACTTTTGAGGAAGTGCAAAAAGGAAGAGGCCCCAAATGGTGTGATATCAATAGTTGCACAGTGTGCAAAGGGTGTAGTATTCAACTGGGTGCCATACTTATTGAACCATTTTTTGATAGATTACAAAAATGCATGGGATAATGGAACAAAATTTCATTACTCCTCGTTTCTAATATTGATATATTTGGTGGGATGGAAGGAGCCCAAATTTTTATACTTTCTGGATAGTAAAGGGAAATGTTTCGCAACGAACTATACATATTTATGGCAGGAAAGGACCCTAAGAACGAAAATGTGAACAATGCAGTATTTTCCATGTTCTTAGAATATATGTAGCAGAAGAAATCCAATGTATGGAGGATTCCAATTGAAGTGGTTCAAGAAAATGAAGGGATCACTAATTTCAAGGCTTCAAGACACCATTTATGGATTCATGCCAGAAGGGATCCAAAGAAGAAGTGGATGGAAATGAGGTATTGTACATCACATGAGGAAGTAGAGTGGATCATAAAATATTGGCCTGAACAGTGGAAGGTTCCAACAAAACAAAATAAAGGAACAAATCCTGAGGATCAAGAAGAAGTCGGAGCATCAAAGAACAAAAGAAGTCCAATAGATAATAAAAGGAAGGTTGCAGAGCATGGTCAAACCTTAGGAAGTAGTGAAGAAATAAAGAATCCAAGAAAGAAAGAGACTGTGTCAAGGAAAGAAGTAAAAGGGGATGATGATAAGGGAGATATATATCATCAAAAGGAAGTACATGATGGGGAATCAACAAAGAATAAAACTAATGAGAAGAGATAAACCCAAATGAAGAAGAGGACTGGAACAAAAGATTCATAAATAAGAAAAAAGATTAAGTATCACAAGAATCCTCCAATCATCACTATTACAGAGGACGATGCAATGTTTGTTGCTGAAAAAATCCAATATAGAGGGGAGGATGTAGTACGTGCATTAGAGGCACAAAGGGAATAAATTATGGGAAAATTAGTAGAATTACATGACATCCTATAGAGACTGCCACTAAATAAAATGCATCATCCAACAACGCAGTATAAAGAAAAAACATAGGAAGCATAATCACAGAAAGAGAAAGAAGAGACCGTGAAAACAATAGTAGTTAGCAGTGATAGATTCAAAGTCACACAAGAAATGTTGGAGGTGGATGAAAACATAGTGCAGAGACCAGTAAAGGAAGTGGAACATATAGAGTTGGTTCTAGTGAAAATACCCACGAAATCATTATATGGAATACAAGCGAGTGTAATGTAGGAAGTATAATCTGGAGCTAGGGAAGATGCCACCAAACTAGCACTCGAATGAGAAGTGAAGGAGATTTTGTATGTGACATGTGAGAAGATCATAGTAGAGAAGGAGGAGGAGATGCAACACACAGATAACTTAGAAAAGAAACCTACATAAGTCTATAGTACAATTCCAAACTGCACACAGGAACAAGAGGTTACAAAAGAAGAGAAGGTACAAAGGATTGTGCAGAAAATGGAGAAGTATAAATAGGATATAGAAAAATGAACAAATAAATTAACTCCGAGCACACCTCCAAAAGTACACGAGAAGAGAGAGAAAGAGGCTACTGCACACGTAGAAAGTATAGCACAGGAGGTTAAAGAAGTGGCATAACTATATGACATGAATCCACACATTTGGGCTAGCCTGAAACAGGATCAAAAGATCCAATAGCTAGAGGAGAGGGAGGAAAAAATAAATGTTGTAGTTTAGGACTTGAAGAATATGCAGAAGACCATGGACATATCCCTGATATTGAGGTTCATGCATGAGCTGAAAATTTTGCAGGTAGAAGTAAAGATTGTGCAAAAGGAGAAACACGAAAGGAAGGCTCAGTTGGATCCATTTCAACAACAAGCCAAAGGAATGATAGACGAGATCCAAATAGAGAAGGGAAGATGGGAACATGTGCCGCAAGAAAGTAGAGAAATGTTGAAAGAGCACATGACAGAGAAGGTTTTGGAGACACTAGCACGGAAGAGAAAACCGGATAAGGAGAAAGCGACAGAGTTGGGAAAGAAGTTTCATGTGTTGGAGGTAGTGTTGCAGAGGTTGACATAATTCTATGTGGCTTGAGATGAGGCACATGTTAGTGTTGGGGGCATTATAGAGTAGGCATTTTTGGTAGAACATTGCAAAAAATGAGGAAGATTTGACCAAGAAGGAGAGAGTGCCACATTTTGAGGAAAATTAGCACGCGTGACATGATTTGCGGAAATCCAACACAGACATGGACAAACCTAGCCATGTTAGGGTTAGGATTTTTGAATGTAATGTAAGGGTGTTTAACCCTATTCTGTAGTATAAATAAGGGGTATAAGGTATATCATAATCATGATGAGGATGAGAAGTCTGCCTATTCTTTTGTGATAAACCTTTGAGTGAATTTTTTATTATTTGGAGCATCTTTCTATAGTTGAAGTATGTTTTGAGAGATGTGGATCTCATATGGAGTTAATATATATATGTAGCTGAGGGTCAATTCACAAGATTTGGAGCTTGGTGTGATCCTGGTCTTCCTCATTGCTCTCAAATATCTTATGATGTAATGCATGCAACACATTTTTTGATGAATAAGAAAGAAGCAAAGGATCTTTGTGGATGTAGCCCCAGGGGGGGTGAACCATGGTAAAAGTATGTGTGCAATGTGTCTAAATGTTTACTATTTCAACAATTATGATTGAATGGCTAGATAGATGAATGAATGGTTTTACTTACAGTGTGAACTAGAATAGATATGACGAATAAATGTTATGAATGAATGAATGAATGGATGGATCTTATGAATACTGTCATAGAATGCATGGTTGAGTATAAATAAGAAGTAAGAAAGAACATCCCCCAATCCCTTCCATAACTGCAAACACCCGTGTCTTGCAGTTACCCATAAACCATCTCGGGTGAGACTATGTTGTGCACTTTGTGTGCAGTGTATCCTTCTGGTTTGCCATAAGGGTCGATGGTGATAAGTTTTTTTTTGTAGAACTAAGGTAGGACCCATGTCATTCCATAAGTCCAACAACTACCCTTTATGCCTAATTCTTGAGTTTCATTACCTAGCCTTATTCTAGGGATTGATATGGACACCTAGTTCTTAAAATTTCATAATGGTTCCAATATGTCCACTCAGAGGAAAAGGATACCATTAGGAGGTCATGTGTGTTGGTTTAAGGCATTGTTTTTGGCCCTAAATGCAAAAAATATTTCTTTATGGCCTTAAGCCAAAGTCTCCTCCCTTGATCATTTTGAGGCACTTCAACTCATACCTTATACCTCAAAACCCATAATTGTTATGATATCTTGACATGGATGCTAAATATCCCCTAAGGATGTCATATGTTTTAGTTTGTGATATCATTCTTAGGCTTGGATTAATTTAATCCTCACTTAGGGCCTAAGACTCAATGTTTCTCCCAAATATGTCTAAGACCCGAAGACCCATACCTAGCGATCAAAACTTCGTAATATCACCAATATCAAATATTATTCTATGATGCACATAACAATAAGATGGTATAAAATATTATTATATGAATGCAACTAACTAACTAAATACATGTCACTAAAAAACTAGGGATTTTTTATTAAACTATTATGATCATGCATGTAGCTAAAATATTGAAAAATATGCCTCTAACTAATTGCCTAGTTGAAACAGAAATTCATAATAATATCCTAGAATATTATTCCCTTGATGGAAGATTTCCCCTCATCCTAAGTTGATCAGATGAGAAAGGTGAGAATTCTTGGGTTTTTTCCTTCTTCAGGCATTGATTTGGGTGAAGAAATCCTTGTTCTATATCAAGTCCTCCTATTTAGATTGAAATCATACCCAAATTCCTCCAAAATTTTAAAACATGTCAGTATGTTAAAAATGGATGTAAGACAATGATTGTTATACTAAGTTTGAAACTACATACAAAGGTGGATCCACTTAGAGTTGAATTCTCTCTAAATAAAGAAATAATAATTGGGCTGAAATTAGGAAGCCAACCAATGTGAAAAGAGGAATCCAATGGAGCAGGAAAATGATGAAGTGGAGATGTGTAGTGTATATCATGCTATGTCTATTGGTGAGAACGTCTGAAGAGGTCAATTTTATAGAATTAATGTAGAGTATTGATGGATCTATGATGTATATTAAGAAACATTGTGAGTTGTCAGGAATCAATGATAAAAATAGGTACAATAGGTTTTAGGTATATTCCTGGTGATAGTATAAACTATAAGTATGCATAAGATTAAGGAAGTGTTGATGTGCAATCCTTACCTCCCAATTTATGAAAGTGGATAGGGGAAGTAAACAAGCTAAAAGAAACATTCTCTTGTGTTGAAACATGGAAATCAATGCCAAAGGGTTGTGTTATGTAACCAATGCTATAGAGGGGAATAGTGTGGTGCCTACAATTGATGATGTTTAACCGATAACTAGACTGAGAATATGATATGTTCAATGTGTGCAATAAATAATCCTTAATGTGGGGAGAAATGATAGTAAGGGACATACTAGTGTGTCTGTGTGGAAACTCGGCATGTAAAACCCATAAATCACATGTGATATTTGATGGCACAAAGAACATGTATGATGAAGTGTATAGTATAGGTTGGGATGATGTATGCTATTGATTTGTAGCCATTGTGTAGAAATAGGTACTAAAGGCATAGTTTAGTATATCTTGATGGTATTAAGAGATTATATTGTAATCACATTTCCATATGTTTTTTTTTGTGTTGAGGCATCAAGAAATACCACCATATTATAGATGTGACATCTATTTATATATTGGTATGATAGATGAGTAATAAAGAGTTGAGATGCTATTGTAACAAGATTATTGTGAGGCTTGAACTGGTAAATAACTAAATGAGTAAATTTATGAGAAACATCCTCTGGTACTTGAAGAGGAACAATGCTTCAATGAATTAGGGTCTGGAAAAATGGAATGTCTATATGATACTACTAGTGACACCCACAAGCTATAACAAGATACTATGATTAGTGTGATAGGGTAGTTGTATAGTGGATTTCATTGATTTATTTATTGAGAACATTAGGGGAATGAGGGCATGGGGATTTGTGAGGTAAAAGGAAAGGGGGAAGGACTAATGTGTGTATGACTACCAAGGGATTTTATAGTGGGATTGGGATGTAATAAGAAACTTATAATGGCCTTGTAGGAATAGGGATAGAGGAATTGGTTATGAGGAGGGTTTTGAGGTAAAATAGAGAGAGACTGAGAGAGATAAATTTTTACAAACTAATTTTTTGAGATGTAGTGCTTAGGGTAGTAGAATTGTATCATAGGTAAGTTCAAAGGATTTCCCATCACTAAAAAGTGGGTAATTATTACTCTAAGGATTGTATAAGGAACTACAATGATATTTAGAGGGAACACCCAAAAGTAAATTAGAGAAATCAAGCAGATATATATCATAGTATAATATGTATTGTATGGGTCCAATGGAAAATGTGACTACATAAAATTTGTTGATGAGAAGATGAGGACCGTCATGTTGAAAACAACCTTGTTGGTAAGGAGAGGGGTGTGGGGTAGTGGGAAGGAGTAACATATTTACAAACGTCTTTGAGATTGGGTTCTTTTTGCTTCCATTCTAAGTGAAAAGGAGGGATAAATATGATAGATATTCTTTTTTATTATGAGTAAGGAGCTTTCTGTGGTTGTAGGATTAGGAAGAGAAATGATTTCATGGGAGAGAGAATGTTCAATACATGAAGTGGTACTAACAAATTCAATAGTTTTCTCATCAAAATATAGTATTTTCAACATGGCTTATCATTATAAGAATCAACAATAAATAGAATCATGGGTTTTGGTTTTGTGATTGTGGCACCATTATTGAGGATAGGAAGAGGTAGTGTGATTTCCAAGGAGAGATGATTTATGTGTTGGATATGCACAAGGATTTATGGAAGGGATGTCATGAGGGCTAGAAATAGGGTTATGTTTATAATGATGATTTCAAAAGAAGGGGAGGCAAGGTCACTTATCAAACTTGCATTTGATGAATAGAGCATGAAGAAAATATTGGCACAAGGTGGTTCCCTCAAACATGGCTACCTCATTATGAAAAATAGCAAGAAAACCATAATTTAAATTTGATTTCAAGTTAGAGATGAACATTAGTTAATACCTATATAAACTGCTAGACACTTTGATATGGAGCTTGACATAATTGTAACTACCTATACATTTTGTTAGATAAATAAATTGGAGGGTAAAAAAACCTTCTCAAGGCTTGGCACAAGGTATCCCACGTGGTGATATGACTAGGGGTGTCATATAAAACTTATTCTTCATTGATTTCCACATATATCTCTATAGAACTTTGGTGAGACTTCCACTAGGCTTCAACAAGGCCCTCTAAGTCGTTAGCTATAAGAAGGAAGTGTTATTATTCTATCAGGTATAGACAAATTTTGTAGTAGGAATTGAGATTGTGGATCTAGGAATGTATAACATCTATGTTCATTCATAAACTATATTTAGGTAAGGAAATTTTGGTGTATAATTGGAAGGTATAAATGGAATCGCTAGTTTTAAGTCTGATATCTTTAGTAAGAGTGTTGGACAATTCTCGCACCGTAATGGAGAGATTGGATTGTTTTTTATCAGACGATTGAGTGTTGTGAGAAAAAATTGAGAGATATATTTTGTGATAGAGTGTAAAGGATGAAGTTAAGTGCAATGTAAACTGCACTGAATATTTGTCCATGGTTAATTCGAAATAGGGGTGTCTAATATTAGAGCCAAAGAATCTAACAAGGACAATTCCAAATGCTGAAAAAGGAATGCGGAGATGGAACACGTCAGAAGATAAATTATTATGGTGGGAGGGAGGCCTTCAAAAACCAAAATTTTGACACGATATTGGTGGGATCGTTGCCTAAGTAACCAGATTTGGAGGTGTGCTAAACAATATTTTATTAGAGTGAGCCAATGGCCAAGAGAATTGGTTGAGAAAAGGTTGTTTGGGTGGATGAATAATATCAAGGAAATCCAAATATGGAATATTCTGTGTGGTCAGGAAACTAAGAACCCAAAAATGGTTAAGGGGAAATGTGGGGTGGGACGACCATTCCCCCATTGATTTTAAATTAKTTACATGAGAAAACAATTAATGAAGTTTGAACTGACTTATTTGAAGTATGTAGGTAAATTGCACTTGTAGGTACACATTAAAGTGTTACTCACTAATTCCATAAGCTCAAACTATTACCTTTCAAATTTGGGTAATGAAATGACTCTTGAATTATAAATTGAAATTGAAAATGTTACGAATTATTGTTTAATGGGTAATTATTATGATCTCACAATTTATCAGACACCCCTATTTCGAATTAACCATGGACAAATATTCAGTGCAGTTAAAGTGTCTTTAAATTCATTGAAGGTGTCTTTCATTGAAGGGTAATTCATAATGTAAACTGCACTGAATATTTGTCCATGGTAAATTAGTTCAAACATTCAAGGGAATAGTTTTGAAATCAATGGTCCTTGTATGTAAGCCTAATTTCCAAAGTTTGAACCTATACTAGTTTTTTACATTCACAATTGAGTAATCCATGTTGATTACTAGAACAAGTAGTTAAAATCATGGTCAATAATCTAAAAAATTGCAATCTTGTCTAGTTCGAATATGAATTTCAATTGATTAATTTTAAACCATAACCCTATATCCTCTTTTTTCATCGCTAACAATTTTTAGGAACTTTTATATGACCTGTAAGAGATGCAAGAAAAGGAAGAGATATCCTTAAAAGAGATCGATTGTAGGTCAATCACAATAGGTGATTGAAATATTAGAAGAACCTAAGGAAATAGTACCAGTTAGTGAGAAAAAGGCTGAAGCCATAGGGAAGAGGGTAAACTTAAAAGCAACAGATCATTGAAGGAGAAGAAGAAATAGTGAAAAATTGTAAACACAAATATCATATTCCTAAATTCATTGAAGGTGTCTTTAAAGTGTAGAGGTAATTGTACAATAGAGAACATTTACATACCTTAGGTTGGACATAATAGAGGTCCAAAAATATGTCCAAGCATTGAAACTAGATTACAAAACAAACTAAACCACAATTTGACAAGGATAAATATTGATGGGACACACTAGATGACAAAACACTTGAAATTCCCACTATTCCTACACAGGTTCTGCAAAAAATGGAGTATGACCTCAAAGAAATGAAAAAATATTCTCATGGATCTCCTCAAGGGATTAATTTTAAGTTCAATATTTCTCTTAAGATATGAAAAAATAGAGAAAACAATTGAGAACTTTTGCTTCCCTTATTTTGGACCCAAGAATATGTTTTTCCCACAAGTCTATATATTTGGAGAGATATATTACCTCAATTAGAGAAGTATAATATCTTTCTATAATATTAATTAATCGTTCATATAGGTATTTATCAAATCTTCTTCCAATAACATAACATTAATTAAGACTATATTACTTAAAATAGAGAAACATGAGAAAATGCTAAACCAAAGAATCACATCATATAGAACCTCCCTCCATCATCATACCTTTTCCCATGGGAAACAAATTATCTCAACTTCTCAGGCATGGGTGGCCTTTATGAGAAAATGGATAATGGAAAGATATGAAGCTTCATGAACCAAAATAGGTGGTCATATTATAGAAGAGTGTTTGAATATCCAAAACAGGAAGGCTAACAACCAAGTAGAACATGAAGATAGTCAAAGGGAGTAAAAGTCTCTTAAAGAAAAACAAGATGAAGTGAAAAATATAAATAATAGGTAAGGAGGGGGAAAAATAGTCATTAAAGTGTCCAAATATCATAAGATTCCCATCCCTTGTTTTCTTGTATAAATAAGATGAATTTGAATTGTAAAGGTGTTTTTTTTTTTCCGTGTCTTGTACAAATTTCTATGAAATTTTTATGAATCAGAAGCCACTACTAGCTAAGGTTCTTGGACATAGACTTAAGTTTTGAAATGTGTTTTTCATGGAATTTTTTCTATTGATTTAGTGAGTTTTGGAATATTGTAATGATTTAGTTTTATAGTACACACTTTTGTCACTTATAATCGACATGCTTATTTAGTTTATCTCACAAATTGATTTAGTATAGCCATATGCATAGAGATATATTCAGTTAATCATAACTAGAACTTTTTTTTAATGCAGATAGTTATTTAAATTATTTATTTTATTTTCTTAATTGATTTTACTAAAGCTTTGAAGAAATAAGATATTGTTTTATATGTTTAAATCATTAGTTTTGTTATTAATCCTTGCAATAATTTTTCATTTCACATATTAGATTAGCTACATATAATTGATTATATTTAAAAACATATAAATTATGGAATGATGCACAACAAGTAATATCCAAGAAAAACAATATAATGATTGCCAGGTTATCAACTAAACAAATTTCGTATTCTAAATAGTGTAATGTCTAATTGGGACATTTAATTAGGGGGAGTCCCTATTAATTGTGTATGTTCATTAAATCCTTTAAAAACCTCTATGATTTGTCGATGATGATATTTCACAATTAAGATTCCTTCCAAATTACTAGGATCTTCGATTATTTTTTCATATTGGTTTGATCTTTGGTTACTTCGATGGAAAATGTGATGACCATTATAATTAGGATGACAATGAGGCATCGTGGTATCTAGTGTTTTTATTTTGGAACATTCATGTTATGATATTTCTTGACATTTATTGTTTTTTATGTGGCATATGAGGACATGTTCACCAATGAGAACATATTGCTACCAATGCACCTTGCATGAGGGTGCCCTTTCTAGATCTCAAAGCCGGGTTTGTTAGTTAGTTGCATATTTTATTGTTTCTTATAACCTTAATGATATGTGCATGGAAGGTTTGTGGAATGAATCCATCAAACGAAGATCTCTTGGAAAAACTAAAAATGGTCATTTCCAAGTGAATAAGACAAGACAATTTTCACTAGATTTCATTTATGATTTGTACTTTTTCTATTTCCTTGGCCTTTTCTACATTCATTATGATTTTTATGAGATGAGGCTCAGTGACATTCATAAATTGGAATAAGAATAGTTATGATTGGATATTTATAATATTCACCCTCCCACAACCACTTTCTCTCATCGTCAGATCCATTAGCTAGGGATTCTACTAGATCTCACACCTTGGAGACTACCCTCCTGCCTAGATGAACCTTTTCCACTCATATTTTCATCGCTCACCCAAAGAGAATATTGGATATGGTTATGCATATCTCTATTTCCCACAAAGTCACTCTCTCATTCTATAATCAATTACAAACTCTCAAAATCATTGATTCATGAGAGTAAATCACTATTGTTTAAAGGATCTTATTATATCACCTAGGGAAAAATGTATATGGTTTTGAAAGTTATGTTTCCTACCTACTCCATAAATCACAACAAAAATTTGGGTCCAAACCATGGATTCTCTTGTCTATGATAATTTTCTAGAGATTCCCACACTTACCTAAATTGAGGAGAGTTAAAATAGAAAATCCCCATCCATGGTAATACAACTTCTTACTCATTGACCAAGTTTTTTTCTTTTGATATTGATTCATGTTAATGAAATTTTTGCGTGGAAAACATTATTGAGGAATAAAATGGAATATAATATGAAACAGAGAACATAGTACTGCAAACAATCAAAGAGGGACAAAAAATTTCGAAGAGAAGAGGTGGTGTCTAAAGACATTGTTACAACACTTAAGAACATAGTATTTAGATCAGAACATCACAATGGATATTATACATATTGATATACATGATATATTGTACAATCTCAAATCATACTTTACTTTTTTATAATGACCCAAGGTGTCTTATTTTATAGTGTCAAGATCTAACCGAATCCCATAGAATCCAAAATATCTTGTCAACATATAACCATCGATAGATAGAGTGGACTCCACAAAATTCATTCTATTGATTCATCTCGATCAGCCTTAACCCAAACAACTATCCTTGCAAATTGTAGTCGAATGCAGGGTTGGTTGATCCATTGCATGACTATATTCGACCATTTCTTGACTTTCCAATAGACAGGCATGTCGACAACTCAACTGACTGGTGTGGTGTTTTGGTCGATTTCCCAACCAATTGTGTCCATATGTAAGACGATGTCTCGACCGACTGAACCTAGGAGATGTGCAATGAGCCATCAATTCATTATGTTCCAACACCCCCCATCAACACATAACTCTAGAGATTTAGGAGGTGAAATTACATCACTTGAACACCCCCCATAATTGCAAATTCATGAAGCCAAAGCAAAGTATAGAGCTTGATAAATTTGACTCCAGCTAAAGGCTTGTTGAAGATATCAAAAGATTGATATTTAGTGTGAAAATATTAAAGAGAAACAAAGTCTTCATGGACCAACTACCACAAATAGTGAGCATGGAGCTCAACATGCTTCATCTTATTGTGAGAAAAATGATTGTCAACAACATGTATGGAACTTTGATTATCACAAAATATGGTTTTCAATGTATGAATAGGAAAGTCGATCTCACTCAAAATTTTATGAATCCAAACTACTTTAGTACCTGCTTGAAGAATACCACGATATTCTGCTTATGTAGTCGAAAAAGAGACTACCTTTTGTTTCTTGCATGACCACTCCAAAGGTCTAGTTCTATAGTGAAACACGTACCCAAAAGTGGACTTCCAATCATATCCATCTCCAGCCAAGTCGAAGTCGATGAATCATAGTAGAGAATCTGAACTATGACAATATTTGATACAAAAATGAGTGGTACCTTGAGATAATGAACAATTTGTTTGACTTCCTTCCAGTGACTTTATCTAAGATCCTGCATGAACCAATATACCATACTAACAACAATATATATATCATGTCGACTATGAGTAAGATTAATATTGTCGACAAATTGTTGATAGAGAGTAGCATCGACATTGGGTGTTTGACAGGCTTTAGTAAGATTCACTCCAGACTAAAAGGGAGTGGCACATGGATTTAAATCATGCATATTAAATCATGTCAAAAAATCCAATACATATATAGAATGATAAATGAAAAAAACATCAAAGAGTGGTAAGACTTGAAGACCCAAAAGATAATGCAAATTACCAACATCTGTCATATCAAAGGAGTCAACAAGTTGTTTATTCAATCTAAATATGAGAGCATTATTATTTCTAGTAATGACTAAATCAATAACATATATAGAAAAAATCAAAGTGTCTCCATACAGGTTGTGACCAGATTCACATTGTTTGAAACCAAGCCGAAGAAAAAACTATCAAGCTTAGCATACCAAGCCCAAGGAGCTTTCTTCAAACAATAAATAAAATTATTGAGCCGACATACTAAATTGGAATTTAACACAAATCCAAGTGGTTTTTCCATGTAAATTTATTTAGATAGGTATCGATGAAGAAAATCACTCTTCTCATCCATTTGATGAATATGCCATCGAAAGAGAGAAGTGAAAGAAAGGATCAAGTGAACATAGTTCATCTTTGCAATGGGGGAAAATGTTTCGGTGTAGTCTATTCCTTCTTACTGAGAAAATCCCTTTGTGATGAGGTGTGGTTTATGTCGCTCAACAATACGTTCATATGTAAATTTGGTCCTATAGACACATCAACACTTCATAATGTTCTTTCCATTTGGTTTGGGAAACAAGTCCCAGGTTTGATTATTTGACAAGGAATCAAACTTATTTTTCATTTCATGTTCCCATTCAGGTCGATGTTCAGAATATGCATAGGTAACAAAGTTATAGTTTTCAAGAACACGAGTCATTATGAAAACACTAGCATGTTGCTTCTGACTTCGAGTGTTGTCCGTGGGAGGAATCTCAAGCATCATCTCTTGTGGATTCAATTTTATTGGCATCCCATCATGGTATACAATAAATAGGTGAACTACATTTCACCTCATTAGGTCGATAAAACTTCATAGGTTCTACAGTCAGTGGACTAGTCGAAACATAAGACATCAGACTAGTCGACTCAGATATCAATGGTTGAATCAAAATAGGAAGAAAGTTCAATGGACCAGTCAAAGGACTAAAGAGGGGAGTATGAGAACTAGTGTCCAAATCATCATCAAAGGGAGCATCCTGCAAAAATCCAAAGGAGGAATTCAACAAATTGACTTCTCATCAAACTAAACATCACATTAGACAATAATATGCCATTGGACATCATAAAATATTCAATAGGCTTTCAACTCTTCATAGTCTCCTGTCATGATGTAAGTATGGATTTTTGCATCTAATATCTTTTGAGAATCGTCAAGAATGTGGGCGTAGGAAACACATTGGAACACACAAAGGTGTCCCATAGAGGGTTTCTTTCCATACCATCGTTCAACTAGATTCATGAAAGGAATAACTCGAATCGATATGTGATTGAGAAAAGAATTGGCACAATAAACTTCTTTAGCCCAAAAGAGAGGAGGAAGGTATTTAGTTTGCAAAAGACATCTAACCATTTTGACTATTGTTCTATTTTTGTATTCTGCAACTCCATTCTTCTAAGCCACGTGAGGAACCAACCACTTCTAGTTGATACCAGATCGAAGTAGGTATTCTTCAAAGGGTCAATTGACATAATCACCACCATTTTTCGATCGTAACAATTTGATTAGTCAACGACATTTATTTTCAGAAAAGGACCAAAATTATTTGAACTTCTTAAAGACAAGATTTTTATTCTTCAGGAAAAAGGCCGATGTAAAATGAGAGTAATCATCAATGAAATTCAAAATATACCTTGCACCTACTAGTAAAAGTAAATTGATAGAAAAAACATCATTGTGAACCATTTGTAGTAGGTACTGCACTCTCCATGATTGTCTATAGTCAGAAGGTCATAATGATGCTTCTCAAGTACACAACCCTTACATACACCTTCAAGCGGAAACACACTTCGAAAAAAAACAACCATGTTCTAAGTTTGCAGTGACTGCATACCTTGAAAATCGATATGTTGGAGTCCTTCATGCCAAATTCGACTTATTTCACTAGTGTGAGCAATAATTCCAGTCAGTTCAGATTTAGGTCAAGTCACATGAAGAAACTTGTATAAATTTTCCGTCGGTTACAAAATAACGTTAATGACAATTCACTTCCATTTCTACAATCCCAAACATAGAACCAACATGGACGAAATTCGACAATATTACTAATCTGAGTCAAGTAAGAAACAAACAACATATTGGCACTAAGATTTGACACATGATAGATGTTGACAATTTTACCATGTTGACAAGCTACATCACCCTAACGAACATCATCCAAAGAAAAATCATCAGCAACATATATTCCACTTTCTTCGGATTTATACAATTTCGTGAATAAAGTGGAATATTTATCCATATGATGGGTGCACCCAGACTCGAAAACAAATTAATTTTTCATAGTGTGAGACATCGAGGCCCGAGAAGTCCCAAATTGGAAGGTGAAATTATCAGTGGGTCGATGAATAATCGATATGTCTCCTTCAAGCCTCTTAAACTTCTACTCTAAATTGTCTTTCTTCTTGAAGCATTTCTTCTCCAAATGTCTAGTATTTCCACAATACCGACATGTATTCTTCTTTTCACTTTTTTGTGTTTGTCTCTGTGGTCCTTAATCATTATATGCAAGTTTCTGTGAAGAAGCATCAATATGAAATCTATTCATGGAATCCATCTTTCCCTTACCCTTGAGAAAGTGGGCCTAATGTTTACCACAAATATTTCTTTCTTCAAGCAATCTAAGTTCATCGATAATCAAATTTTTACAAAAAACTTCAAAGAAGTAGTCCTTACTATCTTGCTTCTGTGTGTACCAGTTGGTGTGGAATGTCGATACAAACACATCAAATTGTGTTCTCAAATTTATCAGAGCGATCTCAATGAGTTTTCCATCCTTCTTCTTGTAGTTCTCTCCACATTCACTCAAATTAAACTGGAATTCATTAACACGTGCCAAATATTCCTCCATTCTTTGAAAGGAATGAGGATCGAGAGAAATCAACTCTTTTTCCAATTGCATTATGTGGCTTTCTTCGACTCATTTGAACAAGGTCTTCAACTTCTTCTAGACCAGATGTAGATATTCAAGTCTAGTGAGATCAAAATGGATTTCTCACGATATTTAGTTCATGATGACCCCTACATCCTCATCCTTCTTTCCATCAATAACAAATTTTGTCGAAGCTTTTGTTGGATAGTGGATTGCCAACTTGGTATAAAACCACAATCCGTTCTCAGCAAGGTTTCCATAGATGGATCTCATACCACATAATTTGATCTGTTCGAAATAATAGGATCAATCTTTGTATCCATCTTCGATATCTAGACAAACTATTTTTGTTTCAATAAGTTCTAATCAGTAAACCATCATCCTCGAGTCAATCAGACAATAGATCCGACTCAACAAAGTTTGCAGATAACAATTAGAGTTTTTCAAACCATCATATTTGATACCATCTTGGGGAATAAAATGGAACGTAATATGAAACAGAGAACACAATAATACAAACAATCAGAGAGGGAAAAAAAATAAGAATAGAGGTGGCATCTAAAGACACCGTTACAACACTTAGCACATAGTATTGTGATCAAAACATCACAAAGCATATGATCTACATGATCTATTTTGAAATATGAAATCATACTTCATTGTTTTATAATTACTGAAGGGGTCTTCTTTTATTGTCTCAAGATCTAACCCACTCCCAAAGAATCCAAAAAATCTTGTCCACATATAGCCATCAATGCTTAGAGTTGACTCCAAAAAATTTCTCTATTAAGTCGACTTGATGGAACTCGGCCCGAATGACTATCCATCCAACTCATAGTCAATTGCATGGCTAGTCGATCCACCACCTGACTATATTCGATTGTTGGTCAAATGTTCGACCAAAAATCACATTGATTTCTCGACCAGCTAGTGTGGTTTGGTGGTCCATCACCCTATCAACTGTGTCCAGATGAAGTTCAACCTCTTGACCAACTGAACCTAGGATATGTGTGATGAACCATCAATGCTTGATGTTCCAAAAAATATAGCTGTGTTTTTTTCCTAAAACATCTAGACAAGGTTGCAATCTATTAGATCTAGTGTACTTAATAAAGAAGAACATAAAAATTACAATGGATCACCACTAATTTGTAGAGATAATTGATCTACAAACCACATGTATTGGATATTAGATAGAAATTTCCTTGTATCACTGGATCATGACCCTTCATAATTACATCACCACATTCTTTCATGTTTTGGGAATGGGGGTAACCCTAAGAACATCATGAAAAAATATGTAGATAGAAAATAAGGGACAATACTCCAAGAATATTGTTGGTGTCTAAAGACACCATTTCAACACTTAAGGACGTTGGATTGTGATCATAACATTGCAATGAATCACTTATTACAATTTTTATTACTCACTATGTTGTTAGGATCGACCCATGGGGTCATTTATTTATAGTCTCAAGATCTAACCAATTTCCTTTAAATTGGGAATATCTTGTCCACATATAACCATCAGCAGTTGGAATGTTTTTTGGAAAAGCCACACTATTGTATTAGTTGGTCGACTTACCAAGTCGACCTGATCATCTAGTCATCCAACAAGTAGTTGATTGTTTGAATGGTCGATCTATCGACTAAATTTATATGACTTTTATTTGACTATCTGAGAAACTATCTAGTCGACCACCCAATCAAGTATCTCTAGCTACAATTCGACTAATCATTTGACCATGTCCAATAGAAGTGGGATGAACCATCAGAACCCGAGGTTCCAACACCCCCCCATGAGAACACGGTTCTGGAGGTTTGGGAAGTGAAATTGTGTTAGTATCATAGCCCCCAATAATTGCATCTACATGAAGCTTGAGCATAGTGAGGCTATTAATAAAATTAAGTTCATACAGCGGCTTGGTAAATATATCAGAAATCTAATAATCAGTTTTACAATAGACAAGAGTGAAAACCTTCTCTTGAACTAACTACCACTAGTGAGCATGAATTTCAAAATGTTTCATTTTACTATGGGAAATAGGATTATTGGCAACCTGAATGGCACTTTGATTGTCACAGTAGATAGAATTTTAGTTTTGAACAAGAAATCCAAGTTCACCCAAAAGATGGAAAATCCAAGCAACCTATGTACCTACATTGATGACAACAAGATAGTCAACCTACATAGCCGATAGAGAGACTAACCTTTTGTTATTTCATGAACAAACAAAAGGTATAGTGATAAATGGATACAAATAGATAGAAGTGGACTTCCAAACTGATCCAGGTGGATATCGGGGGCCACCCACCTTTTCCAAATGGCTCAAAACAGTTTTCTGGCCATTTTGGCAATTTACTATTTTTAGTAGGTTTTCACTTCCGGGGCCATTTTGAGGGCCTAAATGAAGTTTTTTTCAGGATATAGGTTCTCAATGATAGCCTAAGGCATGATTGATCCCCCAAAATGAATCTCCTCAACGATACCTTTCCAACGAGCTATCACACGCCTAAAACAGAGATCGTATGCAAAAGTTACGACCCTAGGAAGTTGATGCACCAACTTACCCAAACGGGGCCCACATGACTTTTGGTGCTTCATCTCCTAGGGTTAGGTTTTTGGATGTCTAGGACTGTTGGAATTCCCGATTATTGTAAAAAGGCCTCCAGAGCCTCATTGTAACCATCTTCTTGCGAATGCGAGTAGCCGTCACATCTCTTCTCAGAGATAAGTTGCCACCATTCTAGCGAGTCTTTCACTCTGTATTTTTACAGTCTCTATACATTTCTCTGATTAATAGAAATCGTGTATTAATGTATATATGTGTTTATGGTTTCATCTATGATACATTTCTGTTATATTATTGAATATCTGTAATATCTCTGTACATTTCTTTATTATATCTCCGCTCTCATTTCGTGCCGAAAATAATCTGGATCACAAACATCATTGTGGCCTACCCAATTAGAGTTGGTGAAGTTGACTAACGAATATGTACTATGAGAATACTTGATACCAAGATGAGAGGTACCTTCGATACAATGAAAAAATCATTGTGCATATTTCCAATGAATGGTGTGTGTATCCTGCATAAACCGATAATCCACACTAATAGAAAAGGAAATATCAGGTCAATTGTGAGTTAGATAAATAAGGCTACCAACCAATTATAGATAAAGAGTAGCGTCAACTTTGGGAGACTAACAATATTTGGTTAGCTTAGTTAAAAACTAAAAAGGGGTAGCACATGGATTACAGTTGGCCATCTTAAAATCATTCGATGGATCCATTAAATATTTATATTGAGAGAGGAACAAACCATCAGATAGAGGTAAAAATTGAAGAATTATAAAATAATGTAGAAGACCGAGCTCTCTCATATAAAAGATGTTAGCAAGTTTTTTCTTCAACCATTATCATGTAATACATAAATAATGTGATTAGATTCATAAGGTTTGGATCCAATATTGGGAAAGAAGCGGTCAATATTAGCATACCAAAACTTGGTAGTTTATTTCAAACCATAAAGGGAATTTTGTAGTCAACAAAAATATTGGAATCTGTCAAAAAACCAGGGGGTTGTTCAATAAATATTTCTTTTGATAAATTTTCGTGAAGAAAGACACTTCTAACATCCATCTAGTGGATCTACCATCTGAAGTGACCGGCAAGGGAAATAATTAGTAAACAAAATTTATATTTGCAATAGGGGAAAATGTCTCAGTGTAGTCGATGCCTTCTTGCTAACATAATCATTTCGCAACCAAGGAAGCTTTATGAAACTGAACAACAACTTTCGAAGTAAATTTGGTCTTATAAACCCATCAAAATTTAGCAATGTTCTTTCCTTGAGGTCAAGGATATAAATCCATAGTGTGATTATTTAAAACAAAATTCATTTAATCTTGCATAACTTTCTCCCATTCAGTCTATCGTTGCACATATACATAGGATACATGATCAAAAGTATCAATAAAATGAGTCATCAAAGAAACAATAGATTGTTGCTTCTGACTCCAAGTCTGATGACTTGAAGAGATATAACCAACATTAGGACCAACAACCTCAATCGTATTATCATACCATTGAATGAGAAAATGGGATAGTTGGATGTCGTATTAGCAGATGTGATAGTTTTAGTTAGGAGAACTAGTCAACCTAGAAATCAATTGTTCAGTCGACTTAGGAACAAGGTTCAAATATTCAATCAAAATGTTGAAGAAAGGAACATGTGGTCCACTATCGATAATGATTTCAAAGGGACCATCCTATGATATAATAGATGGATAATTCAAAAACTTAATGATGGAATATTTATCATCAAAAAACACACTTCTCCTGATAATGATCCACCATTTGACAGGGTCAAACATATATGTTTTGATTTATTTGGAGTACACCATCATGATGAAAACATAATTCTTTGCATTCAATTTATTTCTACAATTATTCTATATATGGGCGCAAGAAATACATCTAAATAATATGAGGTGACCTACTGAGGGATTCTTGCAACACCGTCTCTTGAGTAGAGTCACATAACTAAAATCTCTAGTAGAAATATGATTCGGGAGATAGTTGGTACAATAAACAACTTCATCCAAAAACTTAGTTGCTAGGTCTTTGGTCACCAAAAGGAATCCAACCATTTTGACCAAAGTCTAATTCTTTCTTTCTCCTACATTGTCCTATTAACGAGTATGAGGGACACACCTTTGCTAAGAGATACCATAATGAGAAATCTATTCTTCAAATAATGGATTCACATACTCTCCAACATTATTAGATCTCAAACATTTGATAGGTTGATCACATTGCTTTTCATTTAATTCCCTAAATTCCTTGAATTTTTCAAATACGTGGCTCTTATTTTTCAAGAAATAGACCCAATTAAATCTAGAGATACCATCGATAAAGATAAAAATATACTACACACCTACTAATGAAGGATTATTAATCCAACAAAGATCATTATGAACATGTTCTACTGGGTTCTATTCTTTCCACGATTTTCTGGAGTCAAAAGGTGCCTAATGATGTGTGTCAAATACATATCCTATATATACTCTATCAAGTGGAAGAACTTTGGGTAGATCAACAACCAAATTTTTTGTGGCCATCGACTTCAAGCTTTGAAAATTTAGGTGTCCAAGTCATTCATGCCAAAATTTTCTCTACTCATTAGTTTGGACAATGAGAGTGGTCAGTTCAGGATCTGGTTGAGGTATTTCACAAAAACATTATATTCCATCATTTGAGTCGAGAAACCCTTCAAAGAAAATTGGCCTGTCACTATTTAGATCCTTAACAAAGAATCGATCTGGCCAAAACTCAACAATCTTACCAATATATGTCAGCTGGGAAACTGTCAATATATTTTCACTCATATTAGGTATATGATAGACATAAAAAATCCTTTCATGTCAATGATAACATTTCCATGATTGACGATATGGATAGAAAAATCATCATCTACATAGATCTTTCACTTGACAACTTTATCTAGGAAGGAGAACAAACAACCATCTTTTTCCATATAATGAGTGCACCTAGAATTGACTACCCAATCATTATTTGAGGCTTGAGAAAGAAATGCTTGAGATGTTCCAACTTGGAAGGTAAAATTTTTGGTTGGTATACGTACAACCAACATGTCTCTTTCAATCCTCTTAACCTTCTCTTCCAAGTCAGATCCCTTCTTCCAATAGTTTTTCTACAAATGTCAAATATTTCCATAGTAGATAAATATTTTCTTGTTTCAACTCTTCTAGGTGGACATCCTCTCATTAGTCTTCACTTTAGTTTTTCTGGTCAAGGCATTCCTATCTATGTATAAGAGCATAAGGGCATTCTCTTTCCTTAAAATTTATTTTTCACTTTTCCTTAAGCAAGTGATGTTGATGTTTACCACCAACCTTCCCTTCATCAAGAAACATGTGTTTACCATTAATCACTAAGACGCAAAGGTATCAAACGTATAGTCCTTACCATATTCCTTTCATTTCTTACAATTTTTCTAGAATGTAGAGCATAACACATCAAACTTTATTCTCATATTCATCAAGACCAGCTCAGTGAGTTGTCCACAGTTCTTCTAAAAATTATTCCCACATTCACCCAATTTCAATTGCATGTCTTTAACACGTGCTAAATAGTCCTTAATCCTTTCAAAGAAATGCATATCAAGAGAGATCAACTCTTTCTCCAACTGCATAAATTGACTCTCATCAAATTTGTAAAAAAAAGAATTCAACTTCTTGTAGACTTCATGAGGGAATCTTATCTCACTTGTATGAAGTGAATCTCTTGATAAATGTAGGTTTTGATGACCCCAAAAACCTCATCATTCTTTCCATCGATGACAAACATGACATGGTCATCCTTTGAATTTAGAATAGCATCTTTCATATATTTCCATATCCCTTTGCTTTTGAGGAGAGTCGTCATATCTAGTGCCCAAATAGCATAATTGAGTCCATTCAAAATAACATGATATATCTTTGAATCCATCTTCAATATCTTATAAATATGATATGCTCTAATAGGTTGCATTCAAAAAATGAACATCCTAGATTCAATCATAATGAGATCCAACTCAAAAATATATATGGACAATGGGTAAGGTAAAAAAAAATCTCTTTAATACCATGTTAGGGACAGGGGTAACCCTTATAAGAACATAATAAAATATGTAGAGATAAAATAAGGGATGATACTCCAAGAAGATCAATGGTATCTGAAGACACTGTTTTAGAAATTAAGCACAACTCATTGTGATCATAAAATCGCAATGCATCATGGAATACAATCATGATTGCTCACCATGTTTTTAGGATCAACCAGTGGGGTTCTTTATTTATACTCTCAGAATCTATCCAATTTCCTTGCAATTGGGAAGATCTTGTCCACATATAATTTCCAGTAGTTGGAATGGTTTCCAATAAACCCACACTTTTGTATCAGCTATTCGAATCACCAAGTTGACATAACCATCCAGTTTTCCAATACGTAGTCAATTTCTTAGCTAGTTGGTCTGTCATAAACTGAGGTTCCAACATAATTGTCTCTGACTAGCCATCATAACCTGAGGTTCCAACATGAACCTGAAGGAGAAGTGGGATGAACCATCATAACCTGAGGTTCCAAAATCATGAATACCAATAGTTATAACACATTCCTTAATACCTCATGCTATCATTCCACAAAAATATTTCTAATGGAGAGTATGATCAAATTGTCATGTAGTACAAGAAAAAAATATCAGTAGGGTTTTATCTCAAATATTATGATCTATATGGATCCTTATTATATACAAAGAAGTGTTATTAATAGGGTTTTCTACTCCCATAATTTACCTTTGAACCAATTCTTTATCCACCATTTCATAGGTAGTCACCTCAATTCTCCTTCTTTCCACCTTCTCAAGACCCACCTCAATAATAAGATATGGCATATATACACTCTTTATATAGGATATATTTTCTTTTTCTGGGGAAAATTCCTTGTAGTACGAGTCCATGTTTTGTCAACAATGTTCAAAAGTGAATTTACAAAATGCCTTCTTTTTGTGCCTCTTCTTTAGTTAGGGATAAATCACCTGACCATTTGTATATTGTGAGCTTCCTCTTTCATTCATATAGGAATTATTTAGTTGAACACATGTATTTCCCTACCAAATATATGGTGGTCAAATGTAGGGAGAATTGTTTCTCTTGTGGATCCATAGTCTCATTGTTTGCTTCAAAATTTCCCTGGACATAACTAAATATTGATGTCCATGAATTGAAGAATTCTAGTTTGATAATGTGACCTTATCATAGGGAAATCTCACTCTAAATGTAATGCAACATAGGAAACCGGTTCCACTTCTACATATATTAACACTTGGGACTCATTTTTCCATGCCCCTCAAAAGTGTCTTAACCATATTGGGTACCTATAGGATTTTGTGTGTCAATGGTTGCAACTTTACTAATATCTAGGAAAAAATGTACAATTGTATATTGAATAAATTATAGCTCCAATTCTAGTTATAAGACGTCGAAGAGGTATTTATTCATATGTTTAATTCTAGTTTACTATTTGTATTTCATTATGAAGTGGCCTTGTTAGAGAGTATCTCCCTTGAGAAAAAAATTGTTTGTTCTCTAGTTGTGGATTTTAATATGGATATCCATCCCTACCTCCATTCCTTTCATAACCCTACCCTACAACCTCACCAAACACTCCCTCCAAAATAAACATATGTGGGTTTGTACTCATATCACCCTAATAGCTAGTGCCATTTCCATAAAGCAAAATCACATTTTGCTATATATTTCCAAGTATTTTAACAACCCACCACTTCCCAAAATGAAAACACAAATCCACATCTTGACCCTGAGATGACCCATTGATATGTCAACATAAATCATTCAATGAAAACCTCACCCAAACCTAGGGTACAATTATCTCATGTATCCCCCATACCATATCCCTCTACTGCCATATCCTTCCACATTCCCTGTCATTGGAAAACCCACCAAGGTTCTACACTACAAGATTATCCACTATAGACCTCATACCATTCACTAAATCATCAATAGAGATGTAGTTTTCTCCACAATAGATAAGTTTACAACATGTTATGCCATTGGTAGAAAAATGTTCTCACACAGGAAATCCTAGTGTTGAGCATGCCACTTTCTTTAATAAGGAATATAGTGTGGCTATCATTCCCACAGAATGAACATAGAATATTATTTTCTTATATTATAATTGCAAGTATAAGTTGAAAACCAAGAACAATGATCATGTATTACTTTCTCTTCTAGATTTGAGGAAGTATGGTTTAGAAATAGACAAGAAAGAGAAATTGGATGAAATTAGACTACCTAATAGTGAAATAGAGGCTTCACTAAGCATGAAGATGTCTAAAAAGAGAAAGTATGATATAAAGACTAAGACAAATGGAATACATGAAATAATTGCAATATTGAAAACATGAATTTATTCTCATTGAGACTAAATATGATCATTATATAAAACAATTAAATCATAAGATAGAATAATAGGAAATAAAATAAAAGTAAGTAGTGTTTTCTATGAAATCCTTGTAGGATAACAAAAAATTATTAGAAACACGTAATGCTAGCCTACAATCATATAACAACAAATTATAGACAAATATTGTTAATGTGTAGAACAAAATATGAAAACAAAGAAGGAAAAAACATGTATCATGGTGACTATTAGGGTCATGCAATGTGATGCTCTTCATTTATAGGCTAGGATAGAGAAAACAAAGGAATCAATAGATGTAGGGATCCAATAGAGAGTTTCCTTGACTAAAAGGTTGGATAGGATATGTGTACAACTTCAATGTACATCAAATGAAAGGTCACAATGTTGGATTCAAATACATGTGTTGAAGGAAGAAAATGCAAATTTTAGGGACTCCATTGGGAATTAACAATGTAAAATAGATATCCTTACTAGGAATGTTATAGAACTTGAGGAAATTTATTGACATCAAACAAAAGAAGTCAAAACCCTCCTTTATTAGCTTCATATAGAAAATGAAAAAATGCATATGGTAGATACTTTCCCTCCACTCTAGAAATAGGGAGAAATCATGTATGCATGGAAAAAATTGAGGGATTATAATCTCAACTTACAATATCAAAGAATCATTTACATGGAGGAGATATTCTCATAAGATAGTGGCATAATACCATCTAGGAGATATTGTAAGTTATCCTCCATGTAAATGGGAATAATAGATAATGTCATAATACCCAACTTACAACAACACCACTACTCTAAATTATGTTCTTTTTGGAGCACAAAATTTGCAGATCCACATCCAAAATTTCTATATTCACAGGCCCATGCATGTTGGTACCTAGATCAACATATTTTTTTTGGTGTTTCTTGTAGGTTTAGTGATAACATTTATGATAGAAATTTCATACTATATAGATTCTCACCTCAATTGGAAGGAAATAAGGGATGTTTCCCATGTAAAACATGATGAATTGACATGGCACATGAGGTCACACTCCCCAATGATCATCTATCACTTGCAACACACTTCCCATGAGGATGACCTTTCCAAATATTAAATTCTAGCTTGTTAGCTAGTTTCATGTTTTATTCCTTATTCCAACCTTAAAGTTGTGTGGATGAATAATTTAATGATCACCTCCATGAAATAATAATCTCTTATTTTAACTATAAGTAATGCCATCACCAAGTTAATAAGAACAAATGATTTTTATTTAGGTTCCACTTATGCTTTACTTTAACTATTGTCATAGGATTTTCTATATTCATTTATGGTTTTCAAGCCTTATCGAGTTGATAACATTTCAATATAAGCATTTTTTTTCGATTGGGTCTATATTGGTTCCTTTATCCAATGTCTAGATATTTATGTCTAATGATCTCTCAATTTCAATTAGGTTGGCTATTATTTCTTTATTGATCATCGATTCCTTGCCATTAAATGGTTATAAATTTTCTTGTTTTAGCTTCTTCTTGTTATTTAGTGTCCTAATGTGTGCAACCAAACTTTGTTAATGGTTATGTAAACAAGCGTTTTCTTTCTCTTTCTCTTATAGATCATTGTCAAATTTCACTACAATAAAAATATGTCATCAACATCCATCTTTTCTTCCATTTACAATTTTAGTTATTTCTCTTGTTTTTTAATGAAAAATGGTGTTATTTTATGGGATGCAACTAAAGTTGATGGTATTTCATGATTTTATACTAAACTTGGCACTACTAGCACTAGATTTAGCATTGGGTTTAGCACTAGTTTTAGAATTAACTTCAATGCCAAGTTTAGTGTCAAGTTTTTTGAGTAACTAAACAATAGTGGGCCAATATTTTCACAAAGAAATTAAACAAAAATCAAGGGCTAAAAATAGGCCACTTATTTCAATCCTCATGAAATTGAGGGTATTTATAATATTTAATTAAAATCCCTTCTTTTTCCCCCATAAAAATCCTTCAAACCCTAGTCTCTCATTGTTTTTACATTTCCTATATTTCTCTCTTCTCTTCTCTCCCCTTATATTTTTAACCTTCCCCTCTCTTTTACTTTTCTTTTCCTTTATTAATTTGCTAATGTTTAATTTTTTGTTTTCTTATTGTATTTTTAGGGTTGCATACATGGAGGATAAGGTTTAACAGAAGAACCTCCACAGTGAAGGTAATGGATTCTCCCTTCCCTTCCCTTCCCTTCTCAGGTAATGGATTCTCCCTTCCCTTCCCTTCCCTTCTCCTCCTTCGCTTACTTTTCTTTTACTATATTRATTTGCTAATATTTATTAGTGTTTTTTTTATTAAATTTAGGATTTCATTCATGGAGGTTAGTGCTTCCTTGAGAAACCTCCATGATGAGACGAATGGTGTCCCCCTTCATCTATCCCCCTTCATTTATCCTTATCCCATTTTCTATTACCTTGCTTTTCATTTATTGATTTGTAATGTTTATTGTTTTTTATTGTTGCAAGTTTAATGGATATATATTTTTTTTAAATGCATTTTGGGGTTTTATTTAATGAATAGATTTGGTTCATAGGTTCATGGTTGTTTACTAAGGAAGGCCCTTCAATTCTCGTAAAGAGATCAGTGTTCAAATACAAACACCCATCTATTTCTTATTACTTAAGTTTCCTTCATATTAAATGTTTATATTTATCTAAGATCTACTTTATTCACTTGTTGAGATAAGTTATGTTAGTTTCAAATAATGTTTCCACTTTTAATGGTATATTTATATGGAAATGGAAATGTTGATTAATATAGTTATTTCTCTTATATGGGTTCAAATCTTAGGATTATTTTACTATGTTCTTATTATGTTTTCGTTTTTTACCATTTTCCATTTTTATTTCTGTAAATTTTAATTTGTATTAAGATAGTCTGCTTTCAACTCATATATGCAATTTTGATGGCATATTTTTATGAGAGTGTAGCTCAAGTAGAGCTCCTATGTTTTGGAAAATGGCTTGGGTTCAATCCAACATTTCCTTACCATTTTTTATTTCATTTATTTTTGGTTCTTTACCATTTTTGTTTTTTTGTTTTCATAAACTTTAATTTATAAACAATCAAAAATAATTAATATGGTACCGAATGTGGTGCTAAACTCACTGCTAAACCCAAAGCTAAATTAGACATTGAATCTCATGCTAAAGTGAATGCTAAACATAGTGCTAAATTCAACCCTAAATTTGAAAAGTAATTTAACACCAAGTTCCACACCATAAAAATGGTTTAACCTCAAAACTAATCACCCTAATTTGATGTTAAACTTAACACTAATAATTTATTTTGTTATATTGTGTAGATTCCTGAGATATTTAATTTTCTTTTGTGGTACAAATTTCTTATTTGGTGGATTATAGGATCGTGTGCTACCCTCATACTCCTTTGTAGTAAATAGCTTTTAAAACTTTGGTCGAAATCAATTTTGATTTTTAAAACTTTTAAACACTCTAACTCCATTATACAAGAAAGACATATAATCTAGAAATTTGGATTATATATAATATTCATCATTCAAAGTTTACATAATCTTCTTCTTCCCTTGTTTAATAATTAGTTTGTAAACAAATACAAAGGTCACATAAAAATAATGTTCTTCAAAGACATCTTTGATGTACCTTAAAACTTCTATTATATTTTTTGAATTTAATTTAAGACTGGGCTGACTTTGAATACATCTCCTTCTTCAAAGACTTCTTTGATATACTTTGAAACTTCTATTATATTTATTGTATTTTTTGAATTGGATTTAAGACTTGGCTGACTTTGAATATATCTCCTTCTTTCTGATTTTATTCTTCTCGTTGATACTTTGAACTTTAAAAGGTGTTTTTTAATATTTTTACATACTAACGTTCTTACCTCACTTACTTTTTTTTTTATTGTATTATATTTTATAAAATAAGGTACGCGTAATGTGATTTTATTTTACAGAAAATAAAAAACAACCATGGTTACTAAAAAAAAGGTTCACGGCAGACTTTGTCTCTCTATGATCTTGTTAGGTTATTGACTCAAATCATTGGTGAATTATTTGTTGAATAAAACCTTCTTTAAGGAGATGCTGCATGCCATCGGTAAGGAGAACGCTGTCACATCGTTTAATATTGTCGTAGACCATATTGTCAATTCGGGAGTCAACAATATGGGAGTATGGGAGACGGTTACAACATTGACCTCCGTAATTTCCTCAACCGATAGAGCTAAACTGAACCATTGTCGATCGGATACATTCCTTTTTGGTGGCTTATATTTTTCTGGTCACACTTTCCTCTGGCTGCACTCTGATTGTGGTAGTTAAAATAATATTTCTTATTATTTGCAACTGGAGGAAACAAATCTTTAACATGTTCATGGATGAAGAATCCACGGCGATTGTACTAGGGATGTATGATGATCGCTATATCATCTGCACTTTATAGATGAATCTCTAACCGGTGGATGTAAACAATATTTTGTAGATGAATCTCCAACAGGTGGATCTAAACCATATTTTGTAGATGAAACATTTTGTTTTTGTGTGATTGGTGGAACCGACTACTATGGCGAGGCTGTTTAGTACTTGCGGGTTAGTACTCACATGATACAGGGTTAGTACTGCACACCTGACAAGCACGATAAACGAGTTAGGAAAGGTTTGAACCAGTGACAATTTAAGGAGTGTCTTAACAATACACTCTATCAATAATTAATCTACACCCCTGGGGGCCTTCTAGATCAAAATTTCTTTTGTAATTTTTTGGATTTTTTTTTTATGGATTGACGAAAAAATACAACCCCAAGATAGTGGTAATAATTGAATGGTAAAACACCAATTCTCGGTAGCTCAACCAGTTAAGATGTGGGTTTCGTTTTGTAGGTGTCATGAATTCAATACCCTTACAATGTGTTTAGTCGAGAGGAAACACCCAAAAATTGAATCATGTTAAGAATCGGTGCAACCTGTGAGATCGCTAGGTGTTTTTGATGACTTAGATGTTGTTGGGTTGTGGTTTCTTAGCTAATGATTTGAAATTTGGCCCCACAAGTCACAACCACATCTAACAAACAAAAAGAAATAATTGAATGGCCAAATGTTATTTTGGGTTAGTTGGAGCAAGCAGAAATAACAAAATAACAAACGAGATTCCAAGAGAGTAGTGGTTGTTAGAGATAATGTCTCATTTATGATGCATACTAGAGTTTAGGGATTGGTTTGGTTAGTTGGAGGATGTTGAGAGATTCTCTCAACCTCTCCCTCCAAGAGTGGAATAAGTTGGATCTCACTCCAACTATATATACCTGATGTATCTCTGTTTATTTTATGTAATACAAATTATTATTTTGTGTTTATGTGATATGGTTTCTCTCCATATTCTCAATTTGGTATCAGAGTCTGGGTGAGCTTAATCCCTCATGGGAGTGCCCAGGAATATGTGTTAGCCATTGGAGTTGATTCTATGTAAATTTGTGTGAAATGTGGATGTTGTAAGTGGACGAGAATTTATGTGCAGACAATTTTGAAAAAAAAAAAAAAAAACCATTTATTTGCAGAAGAGGCAGTTGCAGTGATCATGGGGGCAGATCGTATCCATGGTTTAAAGCCAGATGCGAGAACATTAGAGCCACCCAGAAATTTGCAACGATATGTTCAGCTCAATTTATGTGCTATTATAGGGTTTGTTGTGTGGAGTTGTTCGCTACGTGGAAGCTGTTATTTTTTAATCAATGTATTTGTTTGTAAAATATTATAGTGCAGAACCAAAATTATATAACAGATTAGCATAATTTAAATTGGTGGTTCTCCACGGCGTGAGAAAAAATCATTAATTTAATTATGTCTACTTTCTGTCATATGCTGGTGGGACTTGTTGTACTTTGGTGCTTCAAGATCCCCAGTTACAGGTTATCTTGTGATTTTGTGAATGTATAAAAGGTCAATTGTATGATTGAGTACTGAAAATGTCCAGCAATCATATCATTGTCCTATATAACTGTTGAATTTTTCTCTGCGGTGGACTTCAACAAATGGTAGTGTATCCATAGGATAATTCAGTATCGAAATTGTCCTTCGGGAGGTCCAAAAACAACAGTTCTACAATGAACGTCAAATATGGTCAGAATCTTTTATACTTTAAATGTGTCAAATGGGAAGCTCGAATGTGTGGAGAAGAAAAGAGTGGAAGCCGAAGATTCAGAGTGGGTGTAAGCACTGATGAAGACCAGTCAGACAACAAATGAAAAATTCGGTAATTGTGATTTCAGTATTGTAAGTTTACTGTAATGTAGACATTAAGGGGAGGTGTTAGAGATAATGTCTCATTTATGATGCATACTAGAGTTTAGGGATTGGTTTGGTTTGTTGGAGGATGTTGAGAGATTCTCTCAACCTCTCCCTCCAAGAGTGGAATAAATTGGATCTCACTCCAACTATATATACTTGATGTATCTATGTTTATTGTATGTAATACAAATTATTATTTTGTGTTAATGTGATATGGTTGCTCTCCATATTCTCAATTGTGGTATCAAGAAGCATCATAACCACTTAACAATGATTTGAACTCGATGAGATGATGTCTACATATAAGTTTAGGTTAGTAAACAAAACCTCTTAAGTATGGGTCCTAGTGTTTGTATAAGAAAGACAATTTAAGAGAAATATTTTTTTTTTCTTTCACTTTCTTTATATCACAAAGATTACATTTTTTTTAGTGATATTTAAGTCATTTCTAAGTACAGTTTCACTAAAAAGCTAATAAAAACTTGTTATTATTTAAAATATGTTAATTTTATTTTTAAAACTATTTATATATTGTTTGCTCGATAAATAATCACCTTAAGACTAGTTGGTTGGGATTTAGTTCCATGCCCGTTATGTAGTCAACCACTACGTTAAAACAGAGTTGGAATAGAAACATGATTTTGAACTTTTAGCTTTGGGTTTATGATCATTTATATTAAAACACATTTTTCTCTTTTTATGTTAAGGCATAGTTGGGATAAAAACATATTTCTTGATCCTTTAACTTGTTTTATGATCTCTTCATATTATATTAAGTTCTATTTTTTTCACTTTCTTTGTTACATCACAATTTCCATTTAAATTTAATTGTCCTAGTTTTTTAAAGTTTTTTTTAGGTTTTTTTTTATTTTAATTGTATCAGTATATTATACATTATAATTTATATCTAACTTTAGATGATGTGATCATGAATCTATATATTTATTTCATCTTCTTTTAATTCTCAAATAATTTATGTAAGGAATTATTTGGAATTCTTTGAAAAATTATTTATGTGCTTGAAAAGCATTAAGAGAAGTGTTCCAAGATCACCATAGTTTTGTTGATTTAAAAGGCCATGATGGTTGGTAGTCTGACAAATATTTTGAAATTGAGATCTAATCTAGGTATATGCCAAGCATCCTAAGGAACATTTCTTTCAATATTCAACCATGTTAGTGTCACAAAGGTGAGATACTCTTTCATCCCATGACATTTTGGGAATTGACCAATGCTCGCTTTCACTATGGAGCTCATGAGAATTAGTTCTTAGTTTAACAATTTTTATTTTCTTCTTTGCAATTATGAAAATAAAAAGATAATTTTGATATTGTATATTAGGGTTGATTACCTCATTATAATATATTAATTTCATTTTTCCCTCAACTCTTTATCGCATCAAATTCTCCCCTCAAATTTTGTTGTAATAATGTTTTTAGTATTATCATGATTTTTCAATATGACTTCTCCCTTTATTCCCCTATGGTTTATCCAAAGTTGAGCATCCTTGTGCACTCCCCTCTTGAGTGAAAGTTTTTTTTGGTTGGATTTTAAATCAATTTTAGGAAGATTCTTATCTGTTAGGTAGCTACAGAGGTAGTGGGGGGCCTGGAGGGCCCATAGTGATAATAATAGAGGTCATTCAATGTAAAGTGGATTAGGTTCACTATAGTATTAAATAAGGCCAAATATTTTAGTTAGATATAATAAATGTAAGAGGAATTCTTAGAAGGTTTTGCTTCTAGAAGGCTCTGCCTCCTGAATATTCTTAGGTGGTTGGTAGAACTATATAAATGGGTTTAGGAAATGTTATTAGATATGAAGATAAGTATTGTATTTGGAGCAATATCTCAATAGGACGATGCCCCCTTGAAGAGGGATGTGAACAAGAGATGATCCCTTCCATAATATGATCCATTGTATGGTGTTTCCATACCCTGGGGGTTTTCTTATAATCAAGAGTGGTTTTCTTCTACAGTGTTCCATGAATATTTGAGGTGTTTTTATATGCAATAATTTGTCTCTTAACAATCTTTATCATAGCACTTTCCTTGGCAGTCATTGTGGGAATATATATATATATATATATATATATTTGCATATGTCTTTTTAGAGAAAAAAAATAGGGTCGTGACATTCTGGATTATTCTATAGAGTTTAGTGCAAAATTTATAGAAACTGGTTGTATATATGAGTTCCTCTTAGAAAAATAGCCAAGTTAAAAATAAAAATCGTCTGAAATGGAGTCCGAGAAGTGGATTTATCATTTTTTTATTATTTTTTATTTTTTAGGGTTTTTCCGGGGACAATCGAACAACTTTTCTTATTTCTGTAGTAGAGCAGGCCTAATTTTCCAAAAGAAAATTACATATTTGAGTTCCTTTTTCAAAAATTTCCAATTTCAAAAAATAAATCATCCAAATCTGAGTTCGAGAAGTGAAGATATCATTGATTTAAAATCCCTCATTTTTTTTTGGGGGGGGGGTTATCATGACAACGACAAGACTGCATAGTTCATAATTTTTCATAGGGTACTCAAATTGCTATCATATAAGTTCCATTGGATAAATAATTTTCAAAGATTTATTTTTGTATCTTATATGTGGTGTTTTCCATGGATATTCACTTTCAATCCCTCATGGTCCTATAACGCAAGCTAGAAGTCTCCAATACAAAATTTCAATGCGACATGGAATCTATTGAAGAGATCATACTTGTAGAATAGGAGAGATATGTTAGGAATCTCATGTATATTGACATCACATAAAAATATACTCAAGAAAGATATGTTTGGTATGGTTAAGAGGAATATTGAGAGGATTGGTATATGGATAATTGTAATCTCTAAGATGATAACTAGTTTTATCTTTTATTTGATGACTCTACTCCACCTTATGTAGAGCACATTATGGAGAGCAGTTCAAAGCCTTCTATGACTAGTATTTTTTAGTATTCTGGAGTATTGGCATGTTATTCAAAATATGTTTTCGAGGGATCTACATATTTGAATCCCCATGATAAATGTATCTCTTTGGAGGATCATTTTCAGCTATTTCTTGAGTTCATATATATTCCACATGGAGTTTACATGAGCACTTAGACACGGGACCCCGATTTACAATGGTGTTTGGACTGATTCAACATGGTGGCTTTCATTTCTACATGGGACCTTGGTTCTCTGATCTACTTTAGCACTATAGTCCACACTTATTCAAGGTACCCTAGTATATGGTTGTACATCAACTGTTGAGGACAATGCTTTCATAAGGGGGATGGAATATTAGGTACCTAGAGAGGTAGTGTAGGTCCCAGAGGGCCCATAGTGATAATAGTAAAGGCCATTCAATGTAAATTGGACTAGGTCCACTATAGTATTAAATAAGGCCCACTATGGTAATAAGATATAATAAATGTAAGAAGACTTCTTAGAAGGTTCTGCTTCTAAAAGGTTCCTCCTCTAGAATGTTCTTAGGTGGTTTTGTAACGACCCTAAGCCGTTACAACAACGAAACGATGTACAAGGTAAATTTTTTTTTTTCATTAGGATAATTGAATTGTCACATCATAATTCAGTAGCATTGCAAGTGACACATAAAAAATTATTAACAGTACATAATTCAATATAAATAGCGACACATCAAAGAATTTTTTTTACAGTACACCATCTATGGAATTAACACAAATAAAATAGCGGCATGATATACACATCATCATAACAATTAATTATGCATAATCAACGTGTTAACATATAAGATAGCTACACGAATCAATGCATCATGATCCTCTGAAGTGAAGTACAAATAACTGATCAACCATGTCACTGAACATATAAATAACTACCCTCCCCACCTATCCTGTTGTTTAGGACCTCCAGGAAACATAAGCAACACTCAATCCATAGATTCATCCGATTGATTTTGACCATTTAAGGTCTCAAGGTTGGCGACTGTTCTAAGGAAAAATAAGGTTTATAAATTCATGCTAACCCAAACAAGCCGAAATCCAACTAGATCAACAATCAATATTAATTAGAAAGTATTCAATGCAGAAGAAAATATAAATACTCAATCAAGCATATGTCAACATTATTTAATGGTGCATGAAAATCCAACTAGATCAATAATCCATCATAATTAGCAAGTATTCAATGGACAATAAATTTAATTACTCAATCAAGCATATATTAACATTATTGAATTGCGCACTAAATCCAACTAGATCAACAATCAATTTTAATTAGCAAGTATTCAATGTGCAAGATCTAAATACTCAATCAAACATATATCAAAATTATTTAATAGTGCACGAAAAATAAAATTCTAAAACAATCATTCATCAAGATTCCATTCTACAAAAACATGCATCAATTTAATTGACGGAAATATCCATCGTCAAGAGTCCAACATGAATACCATATGTCAATAATGGACACAATTACCATCTATTAATAATTCAATAATACTTTTAGTATACAAAGAGAATGATAAGTAAAGGTTCTACGATAAGAACAACATTATTGGACTTAGCTTCAAAATTGCCAAGAATTCCAAGGCATTATCACGAAGTTAAGAAATCCAACACTAGAATCATCATAAACCTCCATTATGTGGGAGGTAGCAATAGAGAAAACTATTTAACTTATTGGTTGGAAACAAGCTTTCCGCAAGTCTTCACATTTCCATTCAATGAAGTACTAGTAATACTACACTCTAAACTTAGTAAAGACCTTAGAGAAATGATTAGTAGATATTTTATTGCTAGGAACTCAGACTACATCATTATCAATTATTTATCAACTTGCATTCTCAAATAATCCATCATTTTGAATGCGTATTCCTTTGAAATGAAGGGACTACAATACCTCTAACTCTTCTTTAGTAATTTATTATATTTTACTAGACTAACACATATGCTTCACACATAAATCATAATCTTATAAACTAAGGCATTTTAAAGGTACAAACACTAAACTACTTGTCATCAAGTATCCCATCAACCAAATTTTACTCTTACCAAGGCATTGATTATGATATCATAGAATTACAAGGTTGATCCTTTATTAGTCTAAAAGCATCAATTACGACAATGTTTTTGAATCCAATACTTCAACATTGTAAGAATATCTCATATTCTCATCATCATAATACATTTACTCTTTTAATATTTAAATAGTTAACTTATTTTATTTTATTTTGTTCGTTAATTTACGCAGGACCTGTTGGCTACGCGATTAACCTGTGGCTTGAGAAACCGCGACTCAGGGGCATATAAGCCATCAAAATCACCCAGGGATCGCACCCGGCCCGAGCCACACCAACCCTTAACATGGTTGGATTTTTTGTCCCCGCAAGTTTCGAACTAGTGACTTTAACAACACGGAGTGGCCTAACAACACACTCTGTCACCGACTGCCCTACACCTCAGGGACTAAATAGTTAACTTATTACTAATAGATCAGGGGATTTTTAATCTTATCAAAGTCATAATCTACAGGGATATACCAGTCCTGATATTGAAATTTAAAATGATTGAAACCCATCATTACAATTATATGATCTAAATCTGATTACTAAGGTAATAAGTGTGAGGATGTTGCTAAGCCGACAATAGGGGTTGTGAAGGGTAAATTCACTCGGAGCATTGAAGGATTTGAGATAATGTGCCTCTGAAAATGCAACTTGGGAGACATGGGTAAATTTAAATTTAAATTTTTAAATATGCTAAAATCCCTCAACCCGACGACTAACATTTGGTCATTGGTGTCTCTATGAGAAAAACCATAATTATTACAAAATAATTGATAAGGAGATGGATTTAAGTGTTGATCCTCAATGAATCAAAAGTCAATAGAAGTCAGCGGTGTACACAATCGGGCTCAGAGTGGCTCGAAGTTATGTTCAACAACATAGGTATTCAAAGAGAGGACCATATTCCAACAGAGGAAAAACACCTTCAATAACCACTCACACAACAGATCAAATCTCAATACACTGGTTTTTAAAACCCCTATGGGGAAACATCCATGGCCCCAGCCAATGCGACCACTTGGAGAAGTTTATTAATGAGAAAGAAAAAGATTACAAAGAGATTTTACAAGAGAGTTTCTCACAATCGATCATCGACAAATGACCCTCCATGCTCTTTAAATAGATATCATGGACCAATCGGGTGTTAATCCACAGATCAATGGACATTAAGATCGAGGAGAATATGAACTATCAGATCACTCTATGTTGGGAACATATCGTGACCGTCAGATTTCCTAACTACAAATGCATACTAATGCATACTAAATAAACACACTAAAAATCACACTTTTACCGAACAACACATTAGACCAAGTAGATATTAACTAACTCCTAAGTGTCTAAATATCCTAACATCCCCCCTTAAGAAAAACTTGGGATAGGATTGAAGGATTTACAATAGTGACACAATAGGAGAAGGAAGGAGGCATTAGAGCCTATCCCCTGTTAATGATAGGATCTTGAACTCCTAACATAAATTGAAGTTTGGAAAACTTTTCTTCTGTAAGATACTTTGTGAAAAGTTTGCAACTTGATCTTCTGTAGGGAAAAAGAGCACTTCAATAACTTGATCATGAATGAGATTTATGATGAAGTGAATGTGTAGCTTGATGTGCTTGTTGTGCTGATGTTGAAATGGGTCTTTGGTGATATTGATGGCACTCCAATTGTCTCACCAAAGGCTGGTTGGATGTTGTTGTTGGAATCCAAACTCTGAAAGGATCCGTCGAAACCACAAGTCTTCCCGACTTGCATTTACCGTTGCTTGATACTCTACTTCTACTAAAGAAAGTGCAATATCCTGTTGTTTCTTACATGCCCAAGTGACAGGTCTTGAACCAAGGATGAAAACATAACATGTAGAAGAGTTACGATCATTAGGGTCACTGACCCAATATGAATCAGTGAAACCAACCAAAAAGGGAGTATCCTCTAAACTGTAATGTATCCCGAACTGAACCATACCATGGACATATACCAGGAAACAAGAACAACAACAAAGGAAATATCAGGATAGGTATGAGTCAAGTATAAGAGGCTACCAACTAACTGATGGTACAGGGTGGACTCAACTTCGGGAGAAGTACAGGTGGAAGTAAGATTGAATCCAGACTGGAAGGGAGAAGAGGCCAGTTTACAGTCATCCATGTGAAAGCGACGAAGAAGGTCACAAGCATACTTAGACTGGGAAATAAAAATTCTTTCATTGGTTTGCAAAACTTGGAGACCAAGGAAATAGTGAAAAAAACCTAAGTCTGTCATTTCAAATTTCTTCTTAAGGCTAGTTTTCACATGGTTTAAAAGTTTTGAGTCACTACCAGTAAGTATAAGGTCATCAACATAAAATACAAGGATTGTGAGATGGTTTCCTACTTTTTTGTTCAAGACATTAGGATCATAATGGCATCTAGATAATCCAGTGTCAATAAGAAATTTGTCCATTATGGAATACCAATCTCGAGGAGCTTGCTTAAGACCATAAACAGATTTCTTAAGGTGAAAAAAAAGGCTAGAGTTATTCTGGACATAACCATGAGGTTGTTCCATGTATATTTCTTCTTACAAATATCTGTGCAAGAAGGCGTATTTAACATCCATCTGATGGACCTCCCATTTATGTGAGGAAGCAAGGGAAAAAACAAGGTGAATGGAATTCATTTTGGCTATAGGGGAAAATATTTCATTGTAGTCAATTCCTTCAACTTGGGAAAATACCTTGGAAACTAACCGAGATTTGTGTCTTTCAACACTTCCATCTGATGTATACTTAGTTATGTACACTCATTTACATCTGACAAGTTTTCTCCCTTTTAGAAGAGGTACAAGATCCCAAGTATCATTATCCATTAAAGAACGATACTCTTCATTCATTGTTGTATCCCAATCTGGGTGACCTGAAGCTTCTGCAAATGTCTTTGGATCATGAGATTTTAATACTTGAGCCAAAAGAGTATAGGCTCGTTGGAACTATGAACATGTTCAATGCTAATCTGAAGGATCACTGATAAGATCACCAACTTCTTCTCGTGTTGAACGGATCCATATAGGAAGTTGTGGACCTGGCACTGGTTCAATTTCAAAGGACTCATATGGAGGAAGGTGAGCAGGAGGAGGTGGATTTTCATCCTCACTGTCATCATCTGAAGAAGAAACCAGAATAGGAGCAGAAGGAGGCACAAATGCAGAAGATGGCTTGCATGCCCAAGAAGGCACAATCGTCAAATGAGGATCGCAAGACAAGATGTTTTTATAAAATTTAACATCTATTCTAATAATAATTTCATTACAATGTGGTTGAAGAAGTCTATAACCTTTGACATATTCATAATAAGAAAAAAATATACACTTATCACTTTTTCGCTGCAATGCTTTCCTATTCTCATCAATAATGTAAGCACATGCTATACTGCCAAATACACGGAAGTGACTTACATCCAGTTTAATTTTAGTCCAAGCTTATTCTAGTGTTATATTTTTAAGATCGTTTGTGGGAGTTTGATTTACTATGTAATTTGCATAGTTGATTTCTTTCACCCAATACTTTAGAATTAATCTCTTAGATTGGATCATACAATTAGCCATTTATTTTAATGTGTGGTTCTTTCTCTCAGCAACACCATTTTGTTGTGGTGTATATGGAACAATGTGTTTCATTTGGATGCCCTATGTAGTGCAGTGGCTTGTGAAATTATTGTTCACATATTCACCTCCATTATATGTTCTTAACTTTTGAATTTGATGTCCAGATTTCTTTTCTACAAGGGTCTTGTAGGCCAAAAACTTGTCAAAAAATTCGCTCTCAAGTTTTAAGAAGTAAACCCAAGTATGTCTGGAAAAGTCATCAAGGAAAGTTAAGAAATACTTACACCCAAAAAAATAAGGAGAAGAGAGTTGACCACACAAATCCCTATGAACAATATGCAAAGGGCCTGAGGCATGCCAAGATGCACATTTGTCAAAAATGTCCCAATGATGTTTGCCAAGAATACAATCTGCACACACACCATCTCTGTATGAAACAAGAGGAAGAACAATCACCATCTATTGATTACATAGTTGTTGCAATGAGTGATAGTTTAGATGACCAAACCACTCATGCCAATGCTTGTTCAAGTCATCAATATGAGAAAAAAAAAATGATGAAAAAAATGATGACCCAAAGTTGTCAAAATTGTACAACCTGGTAATATCATCAGCAATTCCAGTTGCAAGAACATGCTTATGATATTTTAGATCTTTGATTACAACTTGGTGAGGTGAAAACTCTATGGTTTTACCTTCACCTGAATGAGTGATTTGATATATTGATAGAAGGTTACAAGAAAGACTTGGAACACATAATACATCATTGAAATGATTGTTTTCTACTTGAACTCTTCCATATCCTTCAACACTAAGAGATCTATCATCACCAAAAAATATTTTATTGGTGTTACATTCATTTAGAGAAGAAAATATTTCTCTATCCTTAGCCATATGATAAGATTCTATGGAATCAATAAGCCACTCATAAGAAGAAGAAGTAGAAGTTGTACTAAAGGAGAAACTAGAAGAATACAGTGCATGTCCATGAGAAGAAGAAGAAGTAGAATCAATATTGATATTGTGATTCTTCATTGCTTCTTCTAAAGCTGCCATCTTCTTGAAACATTAGGACTCATTGTGACCATCTTTATCATAAAAGTTGCAATGTATGTCATTCTTCTTACTTTTATATTTTTCTCCTTTGTCACCATTAGGAGTGTAAGTTGTCTGAGTGGGTTTGGGACCCTTATATTGTTTATTTTTTTTGCAAGGATGTTGTTTCTCGGGATTCTTGGGTTTATCTTTCTGATGGACGACTAAGGCTTTGTTGGAGGTGCTTGCAGTGTGGATCACTCCAAATTGTACAAGTTTATCTTTCTCTCTAATCAAATCATCAAAAAATTTCTCAAGATTGGGTTTTTTATAAGTTGTCCATAGAGTGTCTTGCATGGAATAAAAGGTAGATACAAACACAGAATATGCACTACCTAGTTTAGAAAGAATAAGATAGATGCAATGACCTTATTCTAGCTTTATCTTACAGTCTTCACATAAAGTTCTGAGTGTTTTAAACTTATATAGACAGTCTTCAATGAAAGAAAAATCATTTGGATTTAAAGTCAATACTTGATTTTCTAATTGTTGTGCTTGAATAGTATTGTGTTTACCAAACACAGATTCAATCTTGTCCCAAGCTTATTTGGGTTGATCAACTGTTTGATGGTGGAACCTTAAATTAGGAGAGGTGGAAATTCTGATTAATCCACGTGCTTCGTCATTCCTATTATCCCATTTGAATTTCTTATTAGCATCAGTGGGTGTTGTTTCATTTCCCAAGGTAATCCAATACAAGCCTTTACTTCTCAATAAATTCTCCATATGGGATTTCCATTGGAAGTAGTTGGTGTTGGTAAGCAAGAGATTAATCATAGAAGCCATATTAAATATGGATATAACATGGATTTAAAAACTAAAACTAATGATTTGGATCGAAATATCTTGAAAAGTTATCCGTTTAAAATAAAAAGTCACTGAAAATGGACTTTGGATGTGAGAGTTGTGCCATTTTAAAAAAAGGCATAAATGGTAACCAAAAGACCACGTGGTAGTGTAAGTTGCTTTATGAAGTGACCCACTTTCATAAAGAGAAGTGGGGGTCACTTTTACAATGAAGTTACTTTATAAAAGAAAAGTTGCATGAAAAATAAATGAATCTAAAATAAAATATTAAAGCTAATTATAGTGGTTCACTTTTATACTTGAAGTGAAATACATTTTACAATTTTAGCATGAATTTTTTCAAAAAAAGTAACAAAAAGAGAGACTTGAACTCAAGACCTCTTACTTAATGAGACAAGTTTTAACCAAATGGTCTAGCAAAACATTTTGTATTGTTTAGGAAGAGAATTTTTGTTTTTGGTGTTATTGATGATGGCCTTGGAGAGCGTGCTAAAAAATAACTATTTTCATAGAAGAAAAAACATTCTCTTGTCAATGACAACAAGGGTTAGATCTTGGTTAGCTTACCTAGAAGGTGCACATTTTCCTATTTGTTTCTGATTTTCCGAGATCACATAGGGCACGGGGAAAAGAGCATACACATATCTAAAAGAGTATCAACCTAGAAATAAATAATATAAAACCGAAACAAAACCAAAATAATACTCTGCAAAAATTTCAAAAAATGCGTATTTAGGCTTTCTACCTCTAGATCTGACTAAAATGGTCGTATCTTGGGGAAAATGAAACTTTTTTGATGAAAAGAAAAATGTTCCTAACTGAAACGAGCACTCTGGAAACAATGGAACAATCCTCTCAGGCCATAAATATACATAAATTATAGAAAATGGAGATGAGGAAACTCAGGTTCACTATCTCGATCTACAATAGGAGTGATTCTTCAAACAAGCTCTCATACCATGTTTGACAACAGATGTATTCCAACAAAGGACAAACACCTTAAGTAACCACTCACACAACAAGATCAAGTATCAACGCTTCGATGTTTTGACGTGGTAAAATCCCTACGGGAAAAATCCATGGCCCTAACCAACGCGGCCACTTGGAGCAGTTTATTAATGAAAAATAAAAAGATTACATAGAGATTTTACAACAAAGTTTCTCACAATTGATCATCTGTAAATGACCCTCCATTCTCTTTAAATAGAGATCATGGACCAATCAGGTGTTAAGCCATGAATCAATGGTCGTTAAGATCAAGGAGAATATGAACCTTTAGATCACTCTATGTCGGGAACATATCATGAATCTTGGATTTCTTAACTACAAATGCATACTAATTCATACTAAAGAAACACACATTTACCTAATGACACATTAGACCAAGCAGATCTTAAGTAACTCCTAACTGTCTAAATATCCTAACAAGTTATACATGATTCCCTAAGGTTGTTGATCAGTTACTTCTCAATCAAGGGAAGTGAATGGGAAGTTGCATCTCGGAAACAAGTGCATATGGAAATAATATTTTTCTTGCCAATACCTCACCCAACTAGCCTAACCTATTCTCTGTATTAGTTAAGTAAAGGAAATAAGTAGGGTAAGTATATAATATAATGTTTTTCCCAGGCACCCAAGTAGGAGAGGACCATGCAAACAAGCAAGAAAGAGAGGACCACATGATGAGCAAGCATAACAAAGTTAGTTAGTTACGACAGGCTCATCTTTGCAGAGTACGTGGTTCACCTAAGTTATGTTAGTCTCTCTCCATTGGTACCATAGAAGGAATATACCAATGGCGACTAATTCTGACCATGCTCTAAGTTACTGGTGTTTGAAGCATGAAGTTACAAATCGGTTTTCTCCTGCAACGAGGAGAGGTTCGCGCAGATTTTCCATCCCTAGACTTGTTGTGTCTAGCTATAGGCTTCGTTTGAGGGTGAAATTCCTTAGTAAAGCCCATATGTATAGAAGCCAAGAGAACCCACAACCATGAAGGAAGGTAGGGAGTTTAGAAGTGAAAGGGTATAGGAGGAGAGGGTAGAGGTGTGAGCAAATCCACCTGGGGTATATCAAGACAAAGAAAGGAAAAATCGGAAGCAAGATTAGGTTAATGAGATCATGGAGTAACGAAATAGATAAGTCACAAAAATCGATAGGAGAGGATGGGAGTGTTTAGCGCAAGGGAACCCAAAGCAAAAATATTTGGTAACAATCAATGATCCAATGTATTATCTACCTTTTGTAGTTTTCTTAAGGAGGAATTAGTTTGAGATTTGAAATAAAACAAAGAATGGCAGTAATCCTACAAGGTGAAGGGATCCTCGACCATGAGCCAAATAGGGCATGGAAATCAAGCAAATACCACAGGAAAGTAGCATGCAAGTCATGGGAGAGAGGTAACTTGCAATACCCAGTTGGTTCACCAACGAACAAAACTAAAGCATTGAGAACAAAATTCCAGACAAAACCTTATTCTTTTGGTCATACGGCAACTGCTCATTCTGAGCATCTCTCACACTAAGATTTAGAGAAATTCATTTAATTATGGTAAGTTAGGAATTATGGTAAGTTAGCAATGGAAACTACCATGGAAAAACGGTGCCAAGCATACTTAATCACCTTAACAACAACCAATAATTGTTAAGAATCTCAAGGAACATTCAAACAACAATGAGAGGTAAATTGCAATTAGAATTGGAACATGGAAATGAAACTAAGGAGAGATTCGATATAACCAATTAAAATTTTATGGTGGCAGCGATCATGTATATTAAAAAAATAACAAATATGGGTTGAGAGGATAGAAAACAAAAAATCAAGAATTTTGATTTCTTAGTGAGAAAATGCAATGGTCGGGAAAATCAGAAATCCCTTTCCAAAATTTATAAAAAATCAAGGTGCTTGTACATTTGATCATCTAATTTCACATGGTTTACACAATTATAAAAACTTGATTATACCATTTAAATCCATATGCAAATACATACTTCATAATTACCGTAACCGACGACGAAGGTGGACCTGAAAATGATATTCGACAGCTGGCATTCCTTCTATGTCTCGCTTTCTAATCGTTAAGACTTCACCAGTACCTCCCAACCAATGCTAGGGGTACTCTTCTTCCACCTTATCACCCCGAGCCAGAAAGGGTTCAAAAACTCACACAACCATAAATCCTCTAGCTCCCAGCTCACCTCACAAGGTAGAGCCACCACTCTCTCTCAAGATGGGTATCTCAACTCTCACAAGTAAAACCAGTCAAAATTTCCGTAGCATCACATTACCCATCATAGTTCCCCCCTCCATTTCTCAACTCCCCAATTATTTTATATAATTTCCTTAATGACACATTCCCCTTGCACAGTTAATTCATCTTTTTAATTAAATTTTTTATAATTATTCGCCCCCTACACTTGTCTACCTTTCCCCAATTTGCACAAGTAAATCCACAATTTAATTTAATAAAATTCAATTTTCCTCACCCTTCCTAAAGGCGCTCCTTAATTCACTCCTAGTTGTCTTTGTATTCCCTTTATTCCCATTTATTGACTGACGCCTTTCTAAAATTGAGTTGAGTTAAAATATGATTCTTCTCTAGTTAGACTAGTGTTAACTAGACTCTAGATACCTTTCTATGCACAAACATTCTTTTATGCTTTATTCCTTTCTTATCTTAAATTCCAATTAGGTATTTTCTGCACACGTGTGTGTTGTATTAATTCTTTAGAATTATTTCATCTTTCTTATTTTCTTGAATTGACTTTCCTCTTTCCTATGTTATTTAATTTGTATTTTAGTTTTAGTATTTTCACCAAGTTAAACTTAGGATTAAATTTTAAATAGGATTATAATTCCAAATGGGGATTTAAAATTAATAATTTCAATCCTGATTTAATGAATTAAACCTGGCATCGCTTAAGGGGTATACAAGGTTCATTATTCGCTCAAGGTTTTCTAGGTCACCTAGATTCATTGACTCAAGGTTTAATTCCTACGATGTGCCCTTCAAGATGCACTCTGTGCTCCAAGGGTCCCACTCGCCTTTAATTCAAATCTTTAATTACTTGATGTGCCCTTCAAGACGCACTCTGTGCTCCAAGGGTGCCACTCACCTTTGACTGAGTTTGGTAGTTGTACAACCCTTGGAGTCAACACTCCATTCAAGTGACCTTGTGAGAGACTAAGGGATTATAAGGAATAAGTACCCTAACTTATTGTGTGCCAATTTGAAATATTCTTGAGCAACTGTCTCAATTTTCCCTCACGACATCGTGGATCTCTCGAACTAGGTAATCGTTAACCTACAACTCAAGACACGACGTTAGTGCTAGTAGGTTGTGACAGGGATGCTGCCACACCTCTCCCTCAATATATGGTCTATGTGTATGGCCCCTTTACTCCTTATGTGAGTCATCTTGGCAAGCAATCGTCATCCTGCATCCATCAACGGAACACTATAAATGATCCATAAAAAATATCATAATATAATCGATCATATGTCACATATACATAAATGAAATACTCAAACCAATACAATACACTCCTTGACTCAATCTGGAGTCCAAAGAGGTCCATTGATTCCATCGACATCCTCAATCTGTCAGGTGTCCTGTACACTCAGGGGAAACTCGTCAATAACATATGTCAATACATAGATATCAAACAACATAAATCATAATCCATCAACATCATCATAAGAATCCATAAGCAAAATAGATAAACATATACTATAATCCGATCACTTTCACGCAAGTGTCCTCAAAGAATAAGTCAATAACATGTGCTCACAAGAGTGGGATGTTACATGTTGGTAGCACTATATAAAAAGGTTCAAGCAGTGTAATTGGATACGAAGAAAAGTATTATATTTGGAGCGGTATCTCAATAGGAGGATTCCCCCTCGAAGAGGCAAGTGAACATGAGAGGATCCATTCCATAATAGGATCCATTATTGGTGTTTCCATACCCTAAGGGTTTTCTTATAATAAAGAGTGGTTTTCTTCTACATTGTTCTATGAATATTTGAGTTGTTTATGAATGCAAGTATTTGGTTCTTAACATTATCTTTCGTGTTATTGAACTTGTTCTTATACATTAGGTATCTAGTCATAATCGTTCTCTCAATGGGGGAAAGACGTCCTTTCATGAAGAGGATAGGATAGGGTGTATTTTCTTTAATTTTGAGATTATAGGTTATAAAGTTGTTTTGAATCTTCTCTATCTTTCTCCACAACTCTCTAGAGATAATGCATCCCCAAACCTTGCATCCATATAAAATAAAATTAGCAATGAGAGTCTCAAATAAGAGCTTTCCTTACCCCATACCAAAATATATGTTAATTTACAATTGTTTCAAGCCCATAATAATGTTTCCACAATCTATTTATCCTCTCTCAAAGCTATAATAAAAATTAAGTGTGTGATGAATATCAATGGAGATATATTTGTATGAAGGCACTTCCGCCAATTTGTTTTTGTCATATGCAAAATTATCATAGGTGATATTATTTGATTTAATTATGATGACTTCTTTTTTGTTAGTATTAACAGTCATACTGATACTGGCATAGAAATCCTTGAGGATTCTTAGCTGCTTGTCAAGATCATCAGAACTCCTTACCATAATAACAATATCATCAGTGTAAAGAATAAGAATAATGACTATACCACTGAGAATTGGGCCAACACAACCTGCTTCTTCCAATCAATCTTCTAACTTTTCAATGTATATGTGAAAAAGGGCTCGGGATAAGGGACAACCTTGCTTGCCTCCAATATTGTAGTTAATTTCTTCTAACTAGCTCTTATTGTTCCTTAACTTGGAGATAATTTTCTCATACACCCTTATTGCAACATCACTCAACTCAAAAGGAACTTTGATCTCTTTTAACCTATCCCTAATGTTTGTCCTGAGTACTATGTCAAACACTTTCCTAAAGTGAACAAAAAAACACATAATTTTTTTTTATTATCATGACACTCCTCTGTAATGATCCTATGTGTAACAAGGTGGTCTACAATTAATTGATATCTCCAAAATCTAGTTTATCCTTTATCACTTTTTCAATCGCTTTCTAGCAATAAGATACTCTTATTTTAAAAAATAATTCCATACGGAATGGATAGAATGGGACTAATCATAATGGTCCTATAATTAGAGAGAATTATTTTATCCCCACTTTTAAAAATAGGTAAAATTAGGATTTGCGTGGGTTTAAGAAAACCTTGATTAACTAGTAAAAATATTAATTACCTATAATTAAATAATGATTAAACAAATGATGATGACAATTATCCTCTAATATATTTATAAAAATAAAATTAATCATTACCATTTATCATATTATTTTTATAATATACTATTTGAAAATAAACTTTAATAATTTCACATTTTTTTTTAACCTATGAAATGTGGATTTTATAAAAAATATTTTAAAAGTTATATATAATGTGGATAGACATTCCAAAATAGTGTTGTTTCCTTAAATTCATTTAAGGAAAAATATTTTAAAAGTTATATATAATGTGGATAGACATTCCAAAATAGTGTTGTTTCCTTAAATTACTTGATATTCCTTCAAGTTTTATTGAAAATACTCCAATATGAATGTTATATCCACATAAAATCACTCATGTAAGAAGCTTGTCAACTATGACATCTTTTTCTGAAATAAAAATTCGACAATACTAAAGGGTGGAAAGAGAGGGTGGTGGGGTTATCTTCTCCATGGGAGGACAAGCTTGTCTCACATTTTCATGGATTTTGGGCACATCAACCAAAAATCAAGCTGAATCTCATGGTCTTTTCCAAGTCTACTTTTGGCTTAGAGCCAAGGTCTCGAATCTATCTTTATCCTTTTCATGGATTTTGGACACATCAACCAAAAATAATGCTAATAAKGTCTCGAATCTATCTCTATCCTTGGAGATTTGAGAAGTATCATAAATCAGGCTTAGAGGCAAGGTCTCGAATCTATCTCTATCCTTGGAGCTTTGAGAAGTATCATAAATCAGGCTTAGAGGCAAGGTCTCGAATCTATCTCTATCCTTGGAGATTTGAGAAGTATCATAAATCATGTGATGAAAAAAAATTTACCTACAAAGAGGAAACTTAGAAACATATTTTTAAGAACTTTCAAAGAGTTGGAAGCATTGAGTCATACTATCCAGTCCTGGTTCTTCACCACAATAATTATAACGTTGATATACATGTCAATCTGCCCACACAATATGAAATGGGCACCCTCTGGATCAATGGGAAGAACTGTTATCAATTCATACCCTAATTTTTTTATCATGGTTAACCTAGTAGTTTGGTTGGGAAGTGTCATTCGGGACCCTCCCCCTTATTCATGGAATGTTTTGATCCTTTCCTCGCCACCACCAGCTCAGCCTTAAGCTTTGGTTTGACATGTTAATCTCTTATTTCTCTTGGTTGCACACACGTCGTACTCCCATATTAATCCTCTCCCCTTCCGCTATCTTTGTCCTGCACCTCCTTTCTCGCGTGGCCCCTTTCTTATTTTCCTTTCTTATGTTGTCTATTTTGGTATGGACCGTATTCAGCCGTATGGTTCCCATCCTCCCTATGAATCTGTGTTTCACCCCCTTTCATGGTCATGCCATCCTCTCCCTGTAACGAAGGTACTTGTACGATGAGGTGGCCTCTCCAAATGTGTGGAAGGATGCAGTGTTTATTGGTTTCGAAGGTTGACATGATTCATATCTTCAGGTGGCCGTCACTCAGATGCAAGTGAAGCATATTAACGGGAGTTGTGAAGCACCCCAAGCCACTTATATTGGTATGTAATCACCAAGCAATTTCACACCAAAATTGGAATTTGGTTCTCTTGGTAGCATTGTGTGGACACAACATGTGCTTGTTGACAGAGGAGTAAGTATGGAAGCAATATTTGCAGCCATGGCTAGCAGAAGAATAGGGAAAACACGATGTCATCGAGAACCTCAAGAGGAAGAGCAGGATGCTCTGGAAAATTCGGTTCAGAATCTCACCATCCATCAAAATAATTTATCAGTTCAGATGCTCACCACCATGGAATTTTTCTCGTGGAAAAACGCCAGGGACAAAATAATATTTGACATGAGGTATACGCAATCAAATTTGAAGTTCAAGAGTTGCACAATTGTTCTGCTTCTCCTTCACCATGCAGTACCACTATAGGAACTTCTGAATCAACGTTGTCCTCCTCTCCTTAAAGATAGGTGCATGATTTGAACTTGCCCACGAGGCCTATTGATGTTAAACAAAAGGAGAAAGAACCCCTAATATGTAGTTTTCTGATGTTATGCTTTATTGTTTTGATCTTAGGAGTCTTTTGTAGGCTATATAACAAAATCCATTGTGATGCTCATTCTACCCAGAAGACAATAGTTGGAATACATGCTAACATAGTTGGAATACATGCTAATATAGTTATAGCACAGGATGATTTTTTCCATTGTAAACTTCTATTTTATGGGCTATATAACAAAATCCATTGTGATGCTCATTCTACTCAGAAGACAATAATTGCAATACATGCTAATATAACTAGAGAATAGTTGGAATACATGCTAATATAACTAGAGAATAGTTGGAATACATGCTAATATAGTTATAGCACACGATGGTAAACTTTTATTTTATGGGGTTTATTGTAGAGATTTTGAATAATATATAATTTTTAGTTCTTAAAAAAATATGCAATATTAGAATTGTTCTTAAGGCCAAAATAAAATTTTGAATTTTTATTTTTACATTGTTGTTCTAATTTAAAGTGATGAAAAAAAATTATTATATAATTATAAAAATGGACTTCTTCCAAGTTATTACTTTGATAGAGAAAATCAACCTATGTGATTTTCTTTTATTTAATAATCATTATCAAATATTATAACTATTTAATAAATATATGAGAGTTAATACAAAAATATTTTAAAATATTTTAAGTTCTTTATCATGTTGAGGACATTCTTTCTAAAATGGAAATATTGTTCTACATATATTCCTAGTAGTCCACTAACTTGTTTATTTAAATGCCAAAAATAATATGTGACAATGGACAAACTTTCTTGACTCCTACAACACAATTCATTTCCCCTTCCCAACCCTCATTATATATAATTTTCCAGAGCTTCTTTTATGGCTTTATGATTGTGATCCTCAACACAAAAGGAACCACAATATTGTCTTCCATCTTCCCTAGGATATTTTTAAGAATCGTGTCGAAATGTTTATTAATGTCAATAAAACAACAAAGGAGATTAACCTTTTTGTTTTGAAAATCTTTGTCTATAATATTGAAAGTGATTAGGTAGTATCATTTAAAGAAATATGTCATACCCTATATCCTTCTTTTATACATTGGTCCCCCCCATTGGAGACTAATTCTTTGATAAGGTATTTACATTTATAAACTAGCTAACATGAATTAGAAGAGGATTACTATAATAGACTCAAAATCTACTAGAATCCTAAAGAGAGTGTGGACTTGAGATGCTACCTCATGGATTTGATATTATGGAGTAGTAGAATAAAATTCTCTTTAGAATATGAACAAAATTAATAAATATGTCGTAATTAACTTTAAAAAAAACTTATATGGTGATTGAAAATAAGAAAAAGAATTTAGTACAAAGTGTCCATTGAACTTAAGATTTAGGATTAAAATCATATCTATAGTTTTTCCAACTTCAAGAAGAAAATAAATATCAGAAAATAATCATGCAAAATTCGTAATGAAACTAGTAGGTTGACCAAACATAAGATACCAGTGAAAGAAATAATTTGTAAAGTTTACATTTCTAAGAATATATTTGAGATGAAAGTCATTTCATTTTGAAGCACTTAGTCTATTCAAATATTACATCTTATTTTCAAAACTTTTGTAACATCATTTTGTTTGCAAACTATTATAACTTACAAACAACAACATAATAATAAAAAATATATATCAAGATCCAATTAATGTTGATCTAAATGGATGATAATCATCATCATTTTCCTAAGATCAAATGATAAATTTGAAAGCCACCATTTTCATCCATCTTACAGAAGAGGGATTACCATAATAATTTTGTAATTTCAATGTTTTTTTTAGAATTACTTTTAAAATAGAAACAATAGAAATTTTAACCCAAATCTTCAAAATAAATTATAGAAAGAAACATTTTGAAATTTCAATGTCAAGGATAAGAATAAAGTCCCAAACTTCTCGATATCTTTTAATATTTGTATATTTATTTAAATATAATAAAATAAACTAATTATTTGATTTGAAAAATTGAAAACAAGAATAAATCCCAAACTTCTAGATATTTTTCAATATCTATATTTCTTTAATTACAATAAAATAAATTAACTATTTGATTTAAAATCTTGAAACAAATATATACTACAAATTATGTAACTTAATTTCTAATATAAAATCAAAGTGCAAATAGAAAAGATATAACTAAAAATCAAGAGGAATAATAAAACATTAACTTTAGATTTAATAAAACATTAACTAAAATCTAAAGGTCAAAGTCAAGATGGGTTTAGGAGTTATTGTTCAATTGTGGACCACCATTTTACACTTTGGATTATTGAGGAGGACTATCATAATAAGAAAACAAATAACCTTTTTTTGTTACATTGACCTTAGAAAATATTTTGACATATTGCCCATGATGAACTTCTAGAATGGGTTGGAAGAGCTAAAAGTCCCTTTGAAGTTAGGGGACATTACAATAAGGTTGTAGAAGAATTTAATTTCCAATTTTAGGAACATTGAAGGTTGGTCGGAAGAAATTAAATATAATATGAGAGAAGGGGAAGGACACAATTCTCTATCCTATACCCTTTTTGGCATATACACTTACAAGTTAGAAAATGTTTTGGAAGAAGAAGGTTGTGTCAACCCAATTCTTATTGGTATACTTATCATTCTTCTTATTTACACCAATTATATTCTTCTTAGGGAAATGAGTCACTATGATCTTGTCAATCAACTAAATATCCTCAAAAATTTAAACGCCAATATTGGTATGACTATAAAAACTAAAAAAACAAAAGTTATCATAAATAAATCCAAAACGATCACTTAAAATACTTTTGTATATGAAAAGACAAACTTGGATGAATTCCCTTCGTACAAATATCTTAGAATTGATACTCGTCACAAGCTCAACTAGAACTATAGCATTGAGAAAAGGATAAATTGAGGGTTGAAATATTATTATGGGATTGAAAACGCCTTTAAATTAGTGAACCTTTGGATATGGGACAAGAAGAAACTCCTCTTTGAGACTCTCATCACTCTTGTTATTTGATATGGATGTGAAGTTTGGGGATGAAACATCTATAGAGAATTATGGAGAAATATAGAGAAGATCCAAAAACAATTATAGCTTATAATCTCAAAATAAAAGGTAATACACCCTACCCTATGCTTCACATAGAAGTGAGCCTTTACCTATTGAGAGCATGGTGATGAATAGGTACCTAATGTATAAGAACAAGTTAAAAAACATGTAATACAAGAGGCTGCTGAAAATCACTTCAAACTCAAACCAAAACTACATTTGGCTCAAGCGGAGATGGTATAAAGATGCCCAACCTTGGCTAAATCATTGAGGAATGAAGGAAGAGATGATTATGTAGGACAACGATAATATTAAAATTATTATTACAGATAAATTTAAGGAGAAATTGTGGTGCTATAAAGATTTAGATGGTAAAATAAAACTAATATACTAGAAGGATGTGATCAACCTAATGTAGAAGATCAAATTCATCTCTTAGTTATGACTAGTGTAAAGAAGAAAACCAAGATTGCTAAAATAAGAATAAATTATCATGATCTCTATAGTGAAATTAGGTATTGTACAATTCCTAAAATTCTCCAAGATGAAAGAACTTATCATCTTTGTGACATTAAGACGGTTGAATATGAAAAACACTTTCTCTTAGAATTTTAAAACCTATACCCATTTGAGATCTCAATTTCAAAAGATTTGTCACAGTACCAACCTTCCTAAACTTCTAACTTAGTAAAACTATGATGATCTTGAAATTCTTCTCTTAATGCTTTGCATGCCCATAAATAAAATTCTAATTAAATCAAAGTAATCCATTACCTTCTTAATGTTTGATAAAAAAAAATTCTTCTTATTAATAGTGGTGGTCGTCATCATCATTCTAGTCATCATAATCAAAATAATTAAAAAAATTGAAGATAATATCACATCTATATATCTATATATGTTTTTTTTTTGTCATATTAAAAGAATGTTTCTAATAATAATTTTAATGTTATATATAAAATTATATTTTTAAATTATAATGTTTTAATAATGAATATTTAAATTTTATATATAACTAATTGATTTCTTATAATTTAATTTTTAATTTTAAAAATAAATATAAATAATTTAGATGATTTTTTTTTAATTTCTATATATTTTAAAAGTGCAAAAGTCTCCATTCTTCTAGATTTTCAACAATAAAATTTATAGGTATTCACAATAAAGTTATTTTGAAAATTGACATTGGAAATAAGGACATTGGAAATAAGTAGGGATTGATCTTTAGGATTCCAAATGTCAATTTTCAAAATCACTCTCAAATAATTGACTCAAATCTTATCTCACATAAATTTTGAAAATAAATCTAAATTTTATTAATTTTTTTTTTTGTTTGTTAATTTGTGCACTACCACTTGGGGATCGCACCACACCAACCCTTAACATGGTTGGATTTTTTGTCCCCGCAGGTTTCGAACCGGTGACTTTAACATCACGGAGTGGCTTAACAACACACTCCGACTATCCTACACCTCGGGGACTAAATTTTATTAATTTTTAAAAAATATATATTTTTTAAATATTTTTAAAAATATATTATAAATTCTAAAAAATTTATATAATTTATAAAAGAGAAAATTAAATTAATTTTATTTTTTTGAATTTCCATATTTTATTTGAAACTATTAAATTTATTTAATATATATTATAATTATTTCATAAATTTATTTAATAGAAAATATCAAAATATATCAACTAAAGGCATATAATTGAAGTGAAATTATATAAGAAGCTCTAACAAGCTCTTTTGTATTATGATGAAATAGGTTTATAGCGAAGACACTTTTAGGTAGAGTATAAACATAAGTTCAAATTTTATTTTCTATATTGAATAACATATATGAATAAAAATCATATAAAATATTTTTAAAATGATAAATTATAAAATTAAAATAATAAATTATTAAATGAATTTTAAATTATTATTTAATAAAAAAATTAATTCAATTTAAAAATTTAAAAATATGTTTTAATTAAAATAACTAAATTGTATTATTATTATTATTAATAAAAATGTAGTTTTTAAAGTCATATTGAAATTGGATATCAAATTGATGTATGAAATGCTTTGTTTATAAAACAAGACATTCTTTCATGTAATAATTTAACCATTAAAATCTACAAAATTACACATACCTTTACATTTTTTTAATTTGAATTTATAACCTCTAAAAAAAAAGCCATAACACTAATTTAAATTTGAATTTAAATTTATAACCTGTAGGAAAAAGAAAAAACTGTTGTATTCAAATTCTTCAATTGAATACAAAGTCATCCATAGAATACAAATTAAAATTCTTCAATTGAATACAAAGTCATCAATAGAATATAAGAATAAACATGATTGTATTTTCCATCGTGAAAAGAGATCATGCTTAAATTAAACTTTCAATGCATTTCATTACATAGCAATTATTTCGTATGGATACTATTAATTTATATAGAAATTTCTGAATATATGGTGTCGATAATAATTGTTTATGTCTAATCCAATTCGTATGGCTATTCCCATCATTGACAATACAGCGGAATGAGAGGAGCGTGAGGCAGGCCATTAGCGGGGGTGGAGACGGTAGACGCCTTCTTCCTTTGTTCGGCAGCACCATCTCATCACATCACAATATGACAAAACTGATTTATAACATTTTGATATCAACATAAGTCTGATCCTCTCTAAATGTAAACAAAGATTTATTGGTCCTGCAGTTATCCGCAATGTAAACGAGAGCATGATTATTGATAAATAAAATATTACATGAACCTAAATATTACATTCTTTATATAAGTCAACATTATCAAAATATTGCCAACAAAACCAATCACTAAGATAACATCAAAGTCAATTTACAGAAATTATTAAAGATGCAACTTTTATTTTATTTTATTTGATATACCATATTTTATTTATAAATTAAATATAATTAGTATTGGAAAATTGAATGCAATATTTTGAAATAAAGATATAATTGTTATACTTAATTACAATGAAAATGGTTATTTAGTTTTGAATTTGAATCAAATTTATAATTGATGTTTTTAATGTAGAAATGTGTAATATGACTTTAATTTAAGGATAATTTATATAAGGAAATTTATGAACATATGTTTAGAGTATTAGTATATTTTGTTTGGAGTTAGTGGATTTTTAAGAAATTTGGAAAAAAGAATAGGATAATTTATAATATATCATTAAAATAAGGTTCAAAACAAAAATTTATCTTAAATTTAAGATAATTTTTTTATATAGAATTAAATGGTTTAACAATTTGATAAAAAAACAGATTTTTTCAATAAATTATTAATCATTTAGGACATAATATAAAAAATAATAATACAAAAGTTTAGAGAAATTGTAGTTAGAGAAGAGACTATCCCCACCCTTTAGATAGAGGCATGGAATGTCAAATATTTAATGGTGAATATTTTTTATTTATTTATTTTGTAAAAAAATATAAATAAAATATCAAAATTAAGTGAATTTTATGTTACATTATTATATATTAAATTATATCATAAAAATAACTATTTCATAAAAGAATGAACATAAATAGTGGTATTACTTATAATGAGGTAAATGAGGACTCTTGGAGAATTTAATATTTTTATGGGGATAAAGTAAAAATGAAACAAAAAGCATCATGAAAGTAATACCTCAAATTTAGATAAGAAAAGTTTCCTTCATTGGAAGAATTTCATCCCTTGACTACGAAGGTAGTTATGACTTTTTTTTTTCATGAAGGTGTCATGAAGTTTAAAAGAAAAAGAGATGAAAGAGAAAGATAAAGAATGCATGAAAATAATAAGTCAAATTTAGATAAGAAAATTTTAGTTCATTAAAAAAATTTCATCTCTCGAAGTAGTTCTGACTATCTTTTAGTGAAGGTGTCATGAAGTTTAAAAGAAGAAAAGATAAAAGAGAAAGATAAAAAAATGCATGAAAATGATACTTCAAATTTAAATAAGAAAAGTTTAATTCATTAAAAGAATTTCATCCCTTGAGTAAGAAGCTAATTCTAACTCTCTTTTAGTGAAAGTGTCATGACGTTTAAAAGAAGAAACCATGAAAAAGATAAACAAATATTTGTAAAGGAAAAAAAATAAAATGTATATTCTTAACTTAATTTTATTTTAAATGTGAGTATAAAATTGTATTCTTGTAAAAGAATACTCACTTTAATGTGTATTGTGTTTTGAATACTTAAAAAAATCATTCCCTTTTTATAATGAAATAAAAAAATTATTTTAAAAATAAATATTAAAAAATAATTTGAAATTTAAATAATTAATATAACATATTGAATTTTTTAATTACATATACTTTTATATACTTTTATAATTATAATGTAATTATATTTATTCATATATATATTTTTAAGTATTTATAAAAATATTATATATATTTTTAAATAAAATGAAAATTATATTTAAAAGATAAAATTTATTATTTTTTTTCTAAATAAATAAATATATTAAAAATGATTAAAAGACTAGGGTAAAAAATTGTATATATAAAAAATAAAAATATTTAAAAGGACACATTTTCATTTTATTGTAATTCTTGATATTTAATTCTAAAAGATTTCCCATGGATCAAAACTAAAAAGATAAGTTTTAAGGTAATTTTTTGTATTTTGTATATTTAATTTCAGAGGATCTCCTAATGTGTCTGATGTCTCAAAACAATCAATTACATTTCTTCTAATTTAATTATTTAATGTCTCAAAACAACCAATTACATTT
>ML780436.1:758502-782307 GCA_009831015.1 Picea engelmannii | reverse complement strand
ATTTATTGATGTATTCATTGCTAACTGTCGTCAATGAAGGTTAACAACCAGCCAGAGAAAAATGCATACTATTAATTGTCAGTTACTCTACACTTTTGGCCTCACAACCAGGAAGGAGGGAATCAAAAGGACGAGTTAACTTTAAATCTACCGTGGATTTGAGCGCCGCGATGTAAAATTTAGGTTAACAATATATTTAGGTTGTGTCCGGTTGGACGGCCCGATGTAAAATTTAGGTTAACAATATATTTATGTATGTATGGGCATCAAGTTGCAATCAACGAGATAAAAAGGCACACAGAGAGAACGATTTGTTGGGGTACAAATTGAATGGTATTGGGTAGAGAATTGATATCGGAACATCATTATTGTCAGGACATTGCTATACCGTAGACTCAACATATCAGGTACAGATATTACATTAGTACGGAAACCCTAGATATTCCAGTGTTTAGGGTTTGGAGTGAGAAGTAAGAACTCATCAGGGTCGGGTCACTAGGGTCGGGTTACTAAGGAGGACTTCGACCAAAATTCGGAAGACTTGGAACTGGTTGCGAAAGTCTCTCGTCGTAGTAAATACGTCAAGGCGCTTTAGCTGTCCGAGCAGGGGCTTTATTAGGGCCTTGACCCGTCTGGTATGTGGCAGAAGCTAGAACGCCTGTAAAAATCTTTACTGCTATGCAGTCCTATAGAGAAATTTGAAATGAAGCTGGGCCTTCTGTAAAACGTTTCCTTATATTCGACCAGGAATCGATGCAACCTGTAAGAGCGAATGGGGAAAACGATCTCTCTGAGTCAAATAGCCTCTTTTGCAGCGTTCATCATTCCAAGGATACGTTGGCTATGATTTCCGCGCTCTCTCGTGTAGTCTCTGGACATATCCTTCATCCCATGGAGAGCAGGACAGATAAATTAGTGGCCGGGAAAAAGAGACCCAGAGATGAGCTGCAGACGACCTCATCCACCATGAATTGTGTCAAGGCGGAGGATATTTCTGGGCAGCACTCTACATTCTCTCAAGGTAATGAATAGTATACTCATTTGCGAAGTTTTTGGTTGTCTTTTTAAGTTCTCATGCCTTCAATACGAACTGTAGATGAAATGAATATCTCAGGGGCTGTAAGGGTTTGGATCGTGCATTAGAAATGGTATAAAGAAGGAAACAAATGGAAAGAAAAAATAAAATCTTTGTAATATGTTTGGTGTGTCCTAGAATCAAAAGAAGAAAGGAAAATTAACTATCAGATGAAACAAAATAGGTTTATAATATCAGAAAAGATGAACATGGAGAAGAACCAGATCTGGAAGGGAAATTCAAAATCTTTCTACTATGTCTGGTGTGTGCTATGCTACAAGGAATGAAAGGATCCATTAAAAATTAAAAAACACATGAAACAAAATAGGTTTAAATTAGGTTTGTAATAGCGCAAAAGATAAACATAGAAAGGAATCCAGTCTCGAAAGAAAATATAAAATCTTTGTAATATGTCTTCTGTGTGCTATCTTATATGGAATTAAAGGAAGAAAGAAAATTAACAAAATCAAAAGAGATTTATAGTAGAACTAAAGCTGAACATGGAAAGGAATTAGATCTGCCTTCTGTTCACTCATTTCTGAGAATGGAAAAGTTAACTACAAAACTTAATCCCGTTTGGAAACATTCCTTCCTCTGTACTGATCACAGTAAAAGCGAGGTGTTCTACAGCTTGGGGCGTTTGTGCGTATGTTGTTAATTTCTAATAAACTAGTGTAACGTGCCCGTTGTACACCCTTGAAAGCTAAGGCATGAGGGAAGGAGAGACGGGACATTTGGAATATGAAAGGAGAAGATGCTGAGTATAAAATCTACTCCCATGGTTGCAGAAGTATGAAATTGATACCTAATACATTCCTGGTTGTGAGTGAAGGCATTACACCTCAGAGGAATCGTAATGATTGGTCTCCACGGCGTAAATTTAAGCCCTCCATTTTCTCTAAACCTCTCCTTTCAAATTGCCTATAAAATTACATGTGTCCTGTAGCTTGAAAGGGTCTTGTCACTGCTAATTGGAGCTAGGGATAACTCTGTTATATTGATCTCAATCACCTAAAGCGTCACCTTCTCCATGCAATCGCAGATATTACTAGTTAATCCAAGTCCGGTCAGTATCTCATTGATAGGATTTTGCAATAGCTTTCTCATGAGTGACCGCATGAGGAAATTGGGAATACCAAATGCTTTTGCTTCTGAAAACACAAATCAAACAAGAGGGCACCTCCTCCCTATTCGTTGCATCTGCAAATCAAATCATGCTGGAGGGAGGTTCATCCCTATTCAATGCTTAAAATTGCTTGAAAAGGAAGAAATAGAAAATCAGCTCACGAATGGAAGAGGAAACAGAAAGAAACAGAAAAACATGGAGCAATCGTAGAGAAAATGCAGAACCGACTGGATTAAGAGCATTACTAGGTTATTAGGGTAACGGCAGCTTTCTTAAAGTCTCCTGATGAAGCGGAGGAAAATCTCCGCCCCTCCGTGACTCTTACTGAAAATAATTGAAGCACCGAGATCCATTGCTGTAAGAATACAGTATTCAAATAAATATCATTTAGCTTGCCAATGGATTAATCTTAATATTATTCAAATAAGTATAAATTAGTTTCCAAATGGATTAAATGAATAGCGGAGTGCAATCTTGAATGTTTATTGCGTTGATAGCCTTGGAATTCTTCTCCGATCTGAGAGGAAAAATTATTTTTTAATTAGTATGATGAAAAATAATTTAAATGAATTTTAAGAGATCATATATTCTAGAGGCCTTCTGTTATAGATTTTCCGGAGAATGATGAATCCTTTAACTATATGAAGCGAGTGAATGTCTGTCATTTTTTCAAAATTGTATATTTTAATGGTTGCTTCAAACCAGCAGTTTAACGTCAATAAGTTTCTTCTACTTCTCATAGTAAATCTATACCTTTTGGGTTTAACATTTTAATTAAAAAAATTAATTACAAATGTAACGTTCGATTTGTTTTCCTCCAATGCCTGAGTTCTTCTTCGACCTCCACAGAATATCTTTTACCAATGCAACCAAGTATTGGATGTTCAGGGACAGCCATACGATTCGATTCCTATCTGCATATATCAATCAAATTTAATTTGGTTGTATTGTTTAAAATAAGCCTTCCCCATTCCAAATTAAAAGCTAATCCTGCAATTTTGGATTGAAGAATCTGTTCATACAACAAACACGAAAATTAGAAGTCCATGCCTTCTACCAGTGCAACCAAATATGGATGTTCATGGACAGCCATACGATTCGATTCCTATCTGCATATATAAATCAAATTTAATTTGGTTGTATTGTTTCAAATAATCTTTCGCCATTCCAAATTAAAAGCTAATCCTGCAATTTGGGATTGAAGAATCTGTTCATACAATAAACACGAAAATTAGAAATCCATGCCCACGTTTTCTGGCAAGGAAATCAACTAGTTTTAAGAAACATTTCAATTAAAACCAAGATTGTGTTGTTTTAGCAAACATTTCAATTTAAACCAAGATTGTCTTTAAAGATGCTAAACCAGATTTCTTGTCCTGGATTCTGATATGGATCCACATCGATAATCCAATGACAACACTGTGATTTTTCGAACATTGCTGAAAATCAGGATCCACGTCGACAATCCAATGATAACACTATAGTTTTTGAAACATTGCTGAAAAGAAATCAATATTTTTAAAAATTTGTAAAATCCTGATATGGATCCTAAACGTCCACAATCCAATGACAACAATGTGGTTTTTCGAATATTGCTGGAAAAAAAAATCCATATTTTTAAAAATTTGTGAAATCCTGGGTCCTGTAACTCTAAGATACTAAAATAACTGCACAATCAATTTGTATGCCCTCTTACTCCACACATCGGGATTAACGTAGTCTAAATATCTACAGGAATCGGAAGAAGTCATACAACTGTAATGACTAAATCAATTATGAGTTTCTGGTTTTAATACATGAGCGTCGGTCTGAGACAGCGTGAACAACAATAGAATTCGTAGAACCATGTCAAGAAGTTAGCTCTGGATTAGAAGTTTCATTCGACCATCTACGAATTCATATAAACCTTCTTTTCCAGAGACTTTTCACGAGGACACTATGCTTATTTTTCTGCTTCTACGACCTCGTGGAATCGTGGAACTGTTTTGAGCTTAATATGAATTTATTTAGAAAATATCGTGACAAATGCTAATCTCTTTAGCCGTAAACATGATTACACTACACGAGATTTGCAGTCAAAGCTATATAAACAAAAATATTATGCTCTAATTTATACAGCGTGCTAATTCTTCAACCATGCACTGAAACCATAAAAACAACTCCCCCAATTAAAAGGAAACAGAAAGAGGTGACTTTGCAGAGCTTACGACTTTTGGATTGATGTGTATTTATGTCAACCTTAACTTGCCAGAGAAGTCGACCCCTGCAAAATCAATGTATCAGCAATTCGCCCAACTCAAGAAATCGACAATCTGCATTTATGTGGGTCAACGATATGTGAAAAGTAATGGTAGATGCTTTGAACCAATAATTCTGAATGTTTGTCAATGATTCGAAATTTATCCTGTGCGTGCAATGTTGACTGTATGCAGAAGAATCGAGCATACTCACGCCACTCCAGCACCAGCAACGTCTTCGGGAGGATGACTTGAGCTCGAAGAAGAAGGATGAGCTCCAAGTGCCACAGAATTCCGTGAAGAAGAGACGTTACAGAGGGGTAAGGCAAAGACCGTGGGGAAAATGGGCCGCGGAGATTCGAGATCCAAAGAAGGCAGCTCGAGTATGGCTGGGAACTTTTGACACTGCGGAAGATGCAGCGAGAGCATACGACGACGCTGCTTTAAAGTTTCGAGGGGCAAGGGCCAAATTGAATTTCCCAGAAAGAGTCCACGTCCGGGATGAGGATCATCTTGGTATGAACATCATAAAGGAGGAACGCGCCGCCATTACCGACTTCAGTATTCAAGTTGCACCCGCAACCTCCCACCCATCTCCGCCGACATTTGTTCCACCGACATATGGTCATCATTTGTCGGCACAGACACGTCCGACCCATTGCGACGCAGACTACCGTGGGAATCCTGCTCAGCATTTCATCACAACTGATTCGACACGTTTATCAGAACTTTCAGATGTATATTACTATGCCCAACTACTGCAAAATCAGGGGTTCGATGCCGACCAGGCTAATTCTTGCCCTAGTTTACTCCAGCAGTATTCAGCATATATGAGCTATCAGCAGGAAAAAGAAGTTTATAACCAACAGCTGGCTTCTATCCCGCCAATCCAAAACCAACCAGGCTTGGATTATATTCGACAATTACAATATACAGGGAGACCTAATTTAGCTTCATCAAATTATACAGGTGCGAGGTTACCTACGTACAATAATTATATGCTGCAGCAGCAACAACAACATATGCTTATTCACCAGCAGCGACCGTCAATTAGCACCACAGGATATCAAGAGGTATCTAACTTGGATGGGAATTTTATTGATGAGACAGCTGGGAACCTGCTGCCAACTGCTCAATCCCAAGCCAAATACTTCGATAATTCGGACTACAATTCAGTAGCTCTTCCTGCAAATAATTGGCACTGCCCAAATCTTTGAGTGAAGAAAAAGATTACATGATACATTCCGAAAGATCATTCTCAAATTAACACAGAACGGAGGCTAGACTTTCTCCAATGTTCTTCTGTTGTTAGAGTCCTGGTTTTCCATGCATTATTGTGTGATGAGATAATTATGCTATTTTCATTCAGGTATCCGCTACCAGTTGGATATTATTTATGTTGAATAAGCTATAGATGACATAACTAGAGACAAATCAATTTCATTTGATCGCATTCCATAACGGTAGGGTAAAGATCTGCATCAACACAATTCACAAAACCACAGAACACGTTTCTATTATTCTTAGTGAAATATTACGCCCTAGGATGCATGAAGCTGCAAGTTTTCTCTGTGCATTTGATGGCTATTATAAATTTCGAATTAGCGTAGGTTAAGTTAATATGCAAAATACTGCTATAACACAGATTATATCATCAAATAACATTAATATTGAGATTTTTTTAACAAAGAGTTCGTTATAATCACAAATTAAAACATCAAATAACCTTGATTTTGAGTTTTTTTTAACAGGAATAATTAAACCAGTGTTAGTTATCATTCGATTACAACTAGATTGTATGTAGCTCAATGGTAGTACACACTGGTATTTATTCTAATGAACACTTTTATACATTCCGACCAGGTTTTGACTTAAACAAAATATAAATATATTTGGTTTAGTTTTACAGTTCACTATTCGATTCATATGAATTTGTTCTATGTTTCTGACATTTCTGGTTTAATGGATAAAATAATTTTATTTAAATTTTTTTTATATCATTTTATATATTTTTTTCAATTTGATTATTTTTTAAACAATGATTTTAATAGTCATAGTTTTAAATTCAAAAAAGTAAGGAAAGTATTAAAAAAAAGTAAGGAAAGTAGGATATGTATACTTTTATAAAATTTAGCAGTAAAATCTTACCAAAATTTTTATAAACTAATTTAATATGTAATGAGATATTAATCTTAATTATAGATGATTATTAATATTATTATTCTTATTATGATACAATATAAATATAAATATANCAGGCCGGGTGCGATCCCCGGGTGATTTTGACGGCTTAGATGCCCCTGAGTCGCGGTTTCTCAAGCCACAGGTTAATCGCGTGCCCAACAGGTCCCGCACAAATTAACAAACAAAAAAAAAAATATCATTAATTTAGATTATATATAATATATATAATATTAAATAAATATATATTTTTAAATATACATAATTATTTTGTATTATAAGTTAACTAAGAAATTTGAAATTTCTTTTACATAAATTCATTTATATTAATTAAAATATACATTATTACAAATGGAATGGTCTCATCGAATTGGCATTATCAAATTTACATTGCAATATTAGTATATATAGAATAAATAGTAAAGGAAAGGACTTTTTAACATAAAAGTTAAATCATTAAAATAAACCATATAGAGTTTTCTAATCTATACCTACATCCTATATCATTGTTAACAACTTTGTAATTTATATTTTTTTATATTATTAATATTAAATTCATATTTTACCATGGATCATATTCTAGCATTTCCTTATTCTTTTCAAAAATACATTACTAATAAATTTGAGGATTCCTTATTTTTTTTTAAAATACATTAGTATTATATTATTGTACTTATATCATTGTTTTATGTTTCATCTTAATTTTTTTTCTATTAAGAATAAAAAAATCATATTTTACAATGACGATTATTGAAACATTTATTGTTCTTTTGAAAGATACCACATGCTACACGGTTTGTGGGGACCCCGTCAACTCCTTTGAATTTCATTCTTACGAACTTACTCCCCACTAGGGATACTTAACGCGTTAGCCACAACACTTCGTGGGTTTATCAATAATATAGTTCTTTGTCCTGGAAAATTGGGAGATTTAATGGGAAGGAAAACAAGAAAAGGAGGTATAAGGTTTACTAGATAAAGAATTGCTTTTCATAATAACAAGGAAAGAAGACGAATGTTACATTGCTTGGCATAATAAAATGAAAGAAGACGAATGTCACATTGCTTCGCATGAATGGGAAAAGTCCCATTATAGTAAATATTATAATAAATAGCACATAAATTTTCAAAATTCAAATCACATTAGTCAAAGTTTTACTAATTTGCATTTACACCAACATTATAATAAATAGCACATAATTGGTCAAAATTCAAATCATAGTAGGCAAGGATTTACAAGTTCCCATTTGCACCAACATTATAATAAATAGCTCATGAATTGTCAAAATTCAAATCACAATAATCAAGGATTCTCAAGTTCATGAGAAGAAATGTGAGGTGAACAATTAAATACACAAGAAACCCTAACTTCAACGGTACCCATGTTTTAACCGTGATTTGTTAGGAGATTTCACATACCTATTATTATGGAAATATCATAAGGCCATCGAAAAAACAAATATTGCTAATATGGAAATATCATAAGGCCGTGGAAAAAACAAATATTGCTAGTACATATATATGGATTTGATTATCAAAGTGAGTTTCACATTGTAGTTGGAAAAAATATCATATCTTAACTCAAGGTATATAATACATATGATAAAAGTGAGGACATCCAATAAGTAGGTAAGTAGGGATGATTTTAAGGATGAAAATTTATATTAAAATGTAGAAATCTAGGCTATTCTTACTAATTCTTAATATGCAAAATGTAAAATGTTTGGGAATATATTTGTAAAAATATTCAAATTTTTAATGATTTTATATAGATTTTATAAATTTTTGATGATTTTTAAGGTTAAATAATTTTATTCTATGAAATTTGGACAAATCCTTTTGAAAAAAAAATGGAAATTAACTAATTCTTTGTAGAAAAAACCATAAAAAATTAAACCATTTGCTAAATTTAATCCCTAACATCATCTATATAAATAAGTGAAATAAACCACCATGAGTTAAATAAAAAATCCCTTCAAATAAAGAAAATGAAATAAACCACCTTAACTCAGATGGCAAATCCCCTCAAATAAAGCCATCAAACCGATGCCTGGGTTCTAAAATCTTCCCTCTAATGCTTTACATTTTTAAGAGAGTTCTGAACTTAGAGGAACACTTGACATTATTTTCATCATGATAACGACCTAAGAAATTATCAAAATTATTCTTTTTCACATATTTTAATCAATCACGCGTTACAAAATTGATATTTTGTATAAATAAAAATTATTATTTTTCAAATTTTAATATTAAATTTTGACAATCAAATTAAAACATTATATACTAATTAATGTAAACTTCAATGTAATTCCAAGCTAATATTCAAATCGATTACTATAAGAATAATATTTTTACTATTTCTCAATAATTTCACTAAAACAAATTCAAATTATTTTAATGTAAATTTTCTTAAAAATTAAAATTTCATTTTAAAAGTGATTTAATAAATACAATCTCTTTATAATTGGAAATACATTTGACTTTCTATAAAATAAATTATTTTAAGGTAAATCTTTTTTAAAATTAAAATCTCATTTTAAAAATTATTAAAAAACATAATCAATCTTCTTAATTGGAAAAAATATTTAATTTTCTATAACATATTTATTTAGGAAAAACATTATGTATATATTAAATTTGGTGGTAGTTTAAAAGTTCTATGTTTTTATTATTTTTCAATAATATATTTTGTTTAATTTTATCAAAAATTCAGTGAAATATTGTTGAATATGCATATTTGAGTGGCTAAAAATATACAATCCTAATATCACAAAGAGATGAATCCATTTATATATTCAACAATACAATTTAAACAACAACAAAAATAAAAATTTATGAGATTCATGTGACTCTCTTCAAACTAAAAAAACTAAAACTCAACCTACTAATCTTCATAACTCCCATATATGATACATAACTCCTCATTACCAATATTACATTTGACTTTTAAATATTTATTAATATTAAAAAATATTAAAAACTAAAACCATTATTTTAATAATAAAAAAAATAATATTTGTAAAATAAATGTATTGTTATTTAATAAATTTCAAATAAATAAATGTTATAGACTATTAAATATTTATAAATACTTGAGTAACAACTTTTTATTTAATGATAACATAGATATTTTAGTCATATTTTCCTATAAAGACATTACAATCGTTAGTTTTGTTAGTGTTAGTATGGTTAGCAACATAAGAAGATGAACATAGAGATGAAAGCAAACCATTTATTTAAAAACATTTTTTTTAAAACATATACAACACATAATACATGATATTGCATTCATTTATTCACTTATTTATATTATTTTTTAAGTAGAGAATAGAGAACATATATATATTGAAAATGAAAATTTATTTATAAAAAGGGTGGTAGTGCAAAATAAAACAACTTATTACATAGTGTTAAATGTCATTCAAATTTAATTGAATGAATTTGATTCATTAAATAATTAACTAGAGAGTTTATAAGCTTCTGAGATGCCAACAAAATATATGCAAGATTAGGTCACTAATTCTAAGCAAAGCAATCGGAATCAAACAAGAGTAAATAATTTTCAATGTTATAATCACAGTAATGGTCTTTATCATCCTTAATGGCTAACTCTCAGTTTCATAAATCTTATCATTGACTTGGTGATTTAAACTTTATTGTGTCGTATTATATGTAAAATACTCAATTGAAAGAACTCACACAAATGAAATAAATTCTCCTTAATCCCATGGAATTTACCATTCTAGTTCCATAGTATAACTGAAATAAATTCACACTAAAGAAATGGAAATGACATAATTGAAACGAAACTAATTGGGAAGTGAATACTAGAGAGAGAGGATCCTGCCTCTCCTACTACCAAGAGAGAGAGGATCCTGGCTCTCCTACTACCAAGAACGACTAGAACAAAGAACTCTTAATATGCAACAAGAAGCATGAGCTATTGAACTAACTAACTACTGAGTTGAATGGCATCCTCTCATATTTATACATTTAGCTTCCCCTTCATAAAAGGAAAAGGAGTTACAACAAAATGGGATGAGATCCTACACAAGTGGATCTACAACCAACAAATCCTAGATCCTGAAGATGTGGATCTTCTCCACCAAATATTGGATTTGATCGAAGATAATTTGGAGAAAATAATAATAATATATTTCATGAGAACCATGTACTCAAATAGTAAATTAGGAAATCAAAATAACTATTCTAAATAATCATTAAAACATGGGAAACCAACCACTTTAATGTAAGTATTGCACATTAAGCTCATGTAAGGTAGAAATGAACAATTAAAGGAATATAATTGATGAAGGGAATGAATATAAAGGGGTAAAGTGAATGAAATATGGCTAAACAGAATCATAGAATGTATTATTTATTTGGCTCAACATCTCCCCCACACTTAAGTCATCGCATTTCCTCATGCAATCAAATATACTTAGGAGGTAGTCACTAGGTTTATATGATACAATACCTACTTAGTTTTTTCAAACTCATTCATGCCACAAGGAAATGAATAATGATCGATAGATAATGAAATGTAAAGTGTAATGAAATGGAGTGCAAGGGAATCAAGGAATGGAAAATATGGAAAGCTTCATTTGTATGAATTCCCAAGTTTAATAGCTACTTAGAAATGGAATGATTTTTAAGAGTATTGTTATTGAAGAAGACAACTGATGTTGATGTTGGAAGTGAATTTGAATATGTTGTCTGTTATTGAACTTGTAGATACATAAATGCTTGAAAAACTGAAATATAAAAAATGTTGAAGATCATGGCCAATAAGTGGATGAGTATCGCATATCGATTTGAAATCGTATACAAGTGGTGATATAGTCTCGAAATTTGTACAACCATTGAAAACTACAAATAAAATACATAAATTCGGTTGTATCTTTTACAAAAAAATTGATAGTTTAAAAAAAATAAAAATTTAAAACATGTCGGTGCATCCCTTTTCATACATTTTTGACAAATTATGTTCACATCTTACTAAATTTGATGTATGAGGTAAAAAAAAATTATGCCATAGAATATTGTATTTCATCCTCATATTCTTGCAATCGTTGTTCAAAAAGTGCCTCTGATAATAAAAATATGGTTGTAACAGTCGTTCTGTAAATGCAGAATCACTTGAAATTTGAAAAATGATTTTTTTTTTCAGTCAAATAAAATATTTATGTTTTATGGCTATGAATTATGAATGGAAATTAAATCTCCACCCTCTCCCACACTCTAGATCTTGTATTTCCTCATGCATGTAAAGTAGGTGAAGGTGTACATGTAATTGTGCCTTTGACCCATCACAAGAAATGTTTCTCTAAATAGATCCAACTTTTTTTCTTCTGTGTGCAGCTCCAAAATTCACTTTCATTTCCTTTGAACCTTTTATAAGTACACAAAAATTAAAAATGTTCCAACAACTTCTATTCCTACGTCCTAATTTAGAAATTTTCTTGTGTGGCTCTATGAAGGATCAACATTATCTCTTTGTAAAGGAGATATGGGAGTCATATATATGGGCGGACTTCCAAGTAACATAATGCTAAATGCCACCAATTATGCTAAAAATTTAAATATGTTTCCATAAAATGGGTTATGATAGAGAAAGACATTCTAACAACAAGTCTAATAAGGCTCAAATAATGAAGGGTCATCCTACATTTTAGTACTAAATGGCACCCAGTTATTTCATCCATCTTGTATGAATTGGGAATGGATAAGGTTGTCCAACTGTTGTAAGTAAAACCATTCATTTTTTATGTGACCACTTCCATATAATGGAACAAAAAAAAGCTTCTTTGTATGAGGACCAAAATACTTATACACAAAATTTCTCCATAAATCAGTGTTATTGTCATAATAGTAGAGAAAAATCAAAATAAAAGATTATTGAGCACCTCTAATCTTGTGATGCATATTTCCAATGTTGTTTCTTCTTATCCATCTCTCCATGCATTCAATTTTTTTCAATTCTTTCTACTTTCAATTGACAATGAAAATCTAGCATGAATTCCTCTCTGTCTTCGCTTATGTTTTTCCTAGATTTTTGAAGGGAAAAACAGAGATGACTTTGTTTAAGGAAGCATTGCAACAATATTCTTATACAACATCAGAGAAGGTAAGAAAATTTTGTTCCTTATTATTTTTTTATGGTCAAGCTTCTATTTTTTCAGAATTCAAAACAACTTTATGCCTGACATCAGAATCGAGGGAACACAAAGACAATGTTTCTTGTGGCCTTGTAATTTTCATAGGCCTCAATTCCTGAAGTGAACACAATCATTTGAAGCTTAGTTCATAAATAAAAAGACAGAAAAACATTTATTAAATTTCCATGTCAAATATCATATAATGTTTTGAAGGAAAATATTTTGGTCGTTGTTAACAAAATAGGACCACATAGAAATAAAATAAAACAACAGAAGATACACAATACAATAGAGACACAGATATACTTGGTTCACCCAGTCTAGGCTACGTCCACTATAGTCCTTCCTTTATTATTATCCAACAAATGAAGGGATACAACCTACAACAAACCCATTGTAACTTCCTCTTCTTTATCTCACAGTCTCCTTAGTCAGAATACAATATTCACAATGATACATAGTCACGATACATTTCCCTCATAAAAGATGGTTTCCTTATAGGGTAAAAAACCCTAACATAACTTCTATCGTCATATATGTGACCTTATAATGAACGTTCAATATTTCCTATCAAATTACAATATACATTTACAAGCAAAATGTTCCTTCGGGGGCTTCACCCCCGAAACCCCTCCAGGGGCCCGTTTGTCCCCAAACCCCGCAGAGGTGTTATCCCCCCTCTTCACTCCCCCGCTTGAAGGAGTGTACATTATTCCATGGTGTAAAGTCTTCATGGGGTATAAACACAATTGAAAACAAAGACCTTTGAACTAGGAAGATAATCAATCTCCACAACCAATAATCTCCCACTTTGAGACTAATCTCAAAAACTCCATTGTTTTTGTATCTGCTAGACTATGATCCTTTTTGGACCTGGCTGATTTCTCATCTTCATATTCATGCTTTAATACCAATTGAAATTGGGCAGGAACTTAGTTTCTCCCTAGTTACACCCTCTGTTAACATGTCTGTGGGATTTGGGCTAGTGTGTATAGTTTCCAAATTCAAATGTCCATCTTCCAGGACAAATCGAATGAAATGGTACCTGAGAGATCTATTATTATTATTCTAATGGAAGGATGACTTATTTTCAATATGAATGGCGCTCTCATTGTCCCAATACAACCTTCTATTCTCCCTCTTCTTTCCCAATTCCTCCATAAAACTTTGTAACCAAATCATCTCTTTACTAGCCTATGTAACAACAACATACTCTTCTTGTGTTGTTGAAAGTGCAACAACCTTTTTCACTTTCGAAATCCAACTTACTATCGTTCCGCCTATAGTAAAAACATACCCTGTGGTGCTCCTCATACTATCTTTATCACCTGCCATATCTAAATCCACATAACCCTGTAGAACAATGTATGACCCTCGAAAACATAATGCATTAGTATCAATACCTCTCAAATACCTGAGAATCCACTTTACTGCCTCCCAATGTTCTTTACCTGGATTGTTCATATACCTGCTCACAACTCCCATTGCATGTGCAATATATAGTCTTGTGCAAACCATCACATACATCAAGCTGCCAATTGTTGATGAATAAGGGACCTTGGACGTGTATTATATCTCCTCCCGTGTCCTGTAATAAATTTCCTTAGTTAATTTGAAATGGCTGGCCAAGGTTGTACTAACTGGTTTTTTATTATGCATTTTAAACCTTTGTAACACCTTCTTTATGTATTCACCCTGAGACAATGTGAATTTGTGATTTCTCCTATCTCTTGTTATTCTCGTACAAAGTATTTTCTTTGCATCACCCAAATCCTTCATCGCAAATGAATTAGATAATTTCTTCTTGAGGACATTTATATCCTGCATATTAGACCCTGTAATAAGGATGTCATCTACATATAATAGAAATATAATATAGATTCCATTTTCTATCCTTTTAAAATAAATAGAGTGATTAAAATGACATCTACTATAAACTTGTTCTATCATAAACCTGTCAAAATTCAAATACCACTGCCTTGGAGATTTATTTAGACCATAAAATATATTCTTCAACCTGCATACCAAATTCTCTTTCCCTTTGACCTCATACCCCTATGGCTATTGCATATAAATCTCTTCCTCCAAATCCCCACAGAGAAAAATTGTTTTTACATCTAACTGTTCAAGATGCAAATCTTCTACTACCACGAGACTTAAAATAGTCTTAATTGAAGTCATTTTAACAACAAGAGAAAATATTTCATCAAAATCTGTACCTTTCTTTTGTCCAAACCCCTTTACAACAAGTCTAGCCTTGTACCTCTTTTTTGCTCCATATTCTTCCTTCAACTTGTAAACCCATTTATTCTATAATGCTCTTTTTTTTGTAGGAAACTGAACCAACTCTAAAGTCTTCTTATTACCAAGGAATACATTTCCTCTTCTATACCTTTCTCCCACTTCTTTTTGGTGTCTACCTTCATTTCCTCTTCATAATATTTTGGTTCACTAGAATCAATCAACAATAAATAATACAATGAAGGAGAGCATCGTTTAGGGGGTCTACTTAACTTGGTATATATTCTAACAACATTTGTAGGAGTTTGAGGTACATGTTGATCATGTTGTTGTACATTTTGATTTTCTGGTACCTTTGGATTTTCTTTTTCAGTGATCTCATCAAGCATTGTGTATTCTAGTTTTTCTTTTTCATGTTTCTTTCCCTGCAACTGATTTTTGTACATGACCTTCTCATTGAATATGACATATCTACTCCTAATGATTTTTTTTATTTTCATAATCCCATAAGCGATATCCAAAATCATTAACACTGTATCCAATAAAGGTACACTTGTTGGATTTTGCCTCAATATTTTTTCTATTTTCTTTATCAATATGGACAAATGATTCAAACTGAAAGTCTTCAAAAAATAATAGTTTGCCTTTTTACCTGTCCATGCCTCCTCTGGAATTATACTATTTAAAGAGCTTGAAGGTCCTCTATTTATTAAGTAAACAACAGTATCTACATCATCTTCCTGTAAATGTAACGAAAAACCATCATACAATCTCATACTGCTTGTACGCTCCATGATTGTCCTATCCATCCTTTGAGACAAACCATTTTCTTGTGGTGTTCCTAGAACTGTCTTCTCTCTACAAATCCCATGGTATGAAAAGTAACCATAAAACTCCTTGTTGCAATATTCACCTCCATTGTCTGATCTGAGACACTTCAACCTTTTTCTTGTCTCATTCTCAACCAAATCTTTCCATTTCTTAAAAGTATCAAAAACATCATATTTTTTTCGAGTGCAATAAACCCATGTTTTTCTAGTTGCATCATCAATAAAAGTAACATAATAATGAGAACAACCAAGAGATGATACCTGAACTGGTCCCCATACATTTGTATGCACAAGCTCTAACCTTTCACTCTTCTTTTCTTTTCCGACTCTAAGAAATTTGACTCTCTTATGTTTTCCATAAACACAAAGCTCACAGAAATCTAAATCAATTTGTTTAATATTTGGAAACAAATTTCTTTTGTGAAGTATCTACACCCCCTTATCACTCATGTGTCCAAGCCTATTGTTCCACAGTGTTGTATCCACTCTTATAGAAGCTAAAGAGAACGAAGAGTCAATATTACTAGTACATAAATACAATTTACCTACCTTCTCTCATTTTCCTATCATCAATGATCCTTTGGTGACCTTCTACACATTATCTGTAAATATGGATATACAACCTTTACTTTCCAACTGGCTTGTTGAAATTATATTTTTCCTTCGATATAGAACATGTCTTACCTCTTTCAACAACCATTGGTTTCCATTTCTTTTCTTTTTTTTTACCTTTCTCATTCCAACAATTTTACATGGTGCATCATCACCCAAATGAACCTATCCAAAATCACCTTGAACATAATATAGAAAATGTTTCCTATGGGGTGTGGCATGAAATGAATCCCTTGAATCTATTACCCAAGACTTAGAAATATTATCTACAAAAAGAATGAAAGAATCTTGTAACACATAACCTATTACATTTTCTTCCTGATTTTTCTCTTGTTGTCCATCTCTTTATTTCTTTAGAACTCTACAATATTTCTTCAGATGTCCTTTCTTCCCACAATTCCAACACTCTATATTTCCAAATATGGATTGGGATCTTCCCTTCCTAGAATTACTGTAGTTCCTTGAGGCCTTTCCTCCATCCTTTTGTCTTCCCCTATTCTCCATGTTTAACGCATTACCTTATGTCTCACCTTTGCTTTTCCATCACATTTCCTCACTAAGGATAACACCAACAACATCATCAAATTTTAAAGTATTTGAACCAGATACATAGTTACTTAGTGCCATGACCAAACCATTCCATCTTTCTGGAAATGAGAACAAGATTAGAAGAGCCCTGACCTCATCATCAAAGTCCAATTTTACAAAACTTAGTTTATTAGTAACCGTATTAAATTCATTTAAATGATATGCAACAGACCCACCTTCTGAAGTCTTCATATCATTATAAATACCTTATTGGACACCGAGGTTTTTTCATACAATTTAGTCAATGCATCCATCAGCTCCTTCCTCATCTTTTCTTTTAAAATATTGAAATCCATCGACACTGTCAGGCTTAGTCATATCATTCCTAGTGCCTTTATGTCAAGAACCTCCCATTCTTTTTCCTTCATGGTCATCGTATTCTTTGTTATTCCACCCAATGGTAGGAATCGATCCTTTTGATATAAATAATCTTCCATCTGCATCTTCCATAACTGGTAGTTTTTGTTCTTAAATTTCTCAACCCTAAACTTTCCATCTTCCGCCATTTCTCCCACTCGAACCAGGAACCCTCTTTTCCTGTGAGTTACCTTTTTCTCTAATACCATTTGTTATAAAATAGGATCGTGAAGCAATAAAATAAAACAAATGCATAAATAAAACACAAAAGATACACAATACAATAAAGACACAGATATACGTGGTTCACCCAGTGTGGGCTACATCCACTGGATAAATTTCCAAGTCCTTCCTTTATTATTATCTAGCAAATGAAGGGTTACAACCTACAATAAACCCACTGTAACTTCCTCTTCTTTCTCTCATAGTATCCTCACTTAGAATACAATATTCACAATGATACATAGCTACATTACATTTCCCTCATAAAAGAGGGTTTCCTTCTAGCGAAAAAAACCTAATATAACTTCTACCATCAGATCTACGACCTTATAATGAACGGTCTAGATTTACTATGAAATTACAATATACATTTAGAAGGAAAAATTTCCCTCGAGGGATTTGTCCCCAAACCCCGTAGAGGGGGTAACCCCCCTCTGCACTCCCTTGCGTGGAGGAGTGTACATTCTTCTGGGGTGTAAAGTCTTCATGGTGTATAAACATGGCTGAAAACAAAGACCTCTAAATTAGAAAGATAATCATGCTCCACAACCAACAGTCGCATAAACACTTCTCTTGTTGCATCCATAATTAATATTTAAAAACTAGTATCAATACCAATGATTGTAGTACCACCACATGCAACAATTGCATCTTTTTTTAACCAAAGAACCATATATAATCCAATTCTTGTAATCTCTAAGCGCTCAACACATTCATGACCCTGCAAAGTAGAGGAAACAAAATTGCTACTTAGATTCCATGATGTTATCTGCAACTCCCTCTCAATATGCAATGTTGATGCAAGAGAAATAGCTTTATTTGACTCATAACTGAAGAAATGTCTTCCAAGATGTTTAATATGTCAGGAATTGGATCCTAGAAATCCATTTCTCTCGAATCAAACAAGTTAGAGCAAATTAGATCTGCAACTGAATTTCTAAGAAAATATGGCTTACAAATATCAGGGATATTTCTTAGATATTGCATTATTTGAGGAAATCGTACAAGAGGGACCCAAATGGTCTCATCTTGGAAAAAAAACACATGTGGTGTATTTTTAATATTTTCCTCCATTTTCTCGAAATTGCCCCCGAAAATCAACATGCCAGTTTTCCATCAGAATTGTCTTGGAAACATCTGTTTTATAAAATCAAGCATATCTCTTAGATATTGTAATAATATGGGAAACTATTTCCCTAAGGCCCTAATGGCCTCATCCTCCACAAAAACCAAGTGGTGTATTTTATAGGTTCACCTATATTTGTGTGCAACTGAGCCCAAAAATGGTCTCTCTGTTCTGGTCATGAATTTGATGAAAAACCCTTCACCTGCATCTTCTTCCATTAAAAAGTCTTTAGTATGGGGGACCTTTCAATTATTTTTGTCCTTTGAACAGATCATTGAATAAAAATGAAGATAGTTGAATGTGTGGAACATGGATATAAATGTATGGGCAGTGGTATGGATACATAAACAAGATATGAATGTGTTGATTGTGATAGAGAGAAAAAAATGGTATTATGAATACGAATAAGAGGTATATATATGTAGAATATGGGTATGGATGTATAGAAAACCTTATGTACATGTGATAGATATATGAACAAAGGTATGGCATCTAAAAATAAAATTTATGTATCCTTCTCATCAATATTCAATCCATTGAAACATGCATCAAAGCTTCTTACTTCTGGAAACACTATCATGTTCTGAATATCTTGCAATGATTGATCTCTACCATTGCAAAGTTACATTTTCCTATAACTAAGTTATGATTATTTTTTAACAAGAATGTTGAATGTTGATGAAGAAATGATTTTGTATGATGATGAAGAAACTGATATGAGTCTACTGCAAATGTAGAACTCACTGTACCTATTATAATGTTCCTTGGAAGTATGAATTAAGTTGGATGATTTTTTTTCTTTCTTTCAAAACTTACTACGATTTTCTATAGCTACATGACTTCTCTCCTGAGGTGCTAACTGTGTTGACAATTATTTTGATCACACACAAAAAAATCTATAATTGATTCTATGGCTAACTAGGGAATATTTTAATTCCACTAATTGTCTATGGCTCTGCCCAAAATCTTGACTATCCTACTCAAGTCAATGAAAATTTCCAATGCAACCAGGTCTTTAACAAAATCAGAAGCATGACCATACCCAAGTTTGAAGAAAATAAGTTAGTAATTGCTTGGACATGAGGAACCAAGCATATTTTTGGATTAAATATCAAGAATAATTGAGATAAACAACATATTTCTGATCTAAGAATTCCCTCAAAGCATTCCTCAATATTATCTTTCACTATACAATTTTCTTGCATATCAGAACTGCTAATTTTGATATGTATATCATTCAAACATACCTCTTCAAAATTATGAATTTTATCCTTTGAAATGTGTAATGGCTTCAGACATGTGAGAAAATCTTAAATTTCAGGATCTAAATCATGCATCTCTACTAATATGGTCCAAATCTCCTCATTTTCTTCTTCAAAATGCTCAAGAGAATTCTTTAGATTTGTTTATTTTTCTCTATTTTGGACTGGTAATGCATCTTAAATATCTAAAAGAATGTGAAAAAAATCTTGGAGTGACATTTTCCCCAACAATTTCTTGAATTATTTGAATATTCTATGTTGGTTTTATCAGTCCTTCTATATATAAAATTCTTAATAAACTTGCAAACCACACAACTTGGAAGAAATGAAATATTGTACTCTAAAAATGAAAGCTTGCAGACAATTTCAAAGATGGGAATGTATTTAGATCCTCACACTACTAGGACCGTGATGTCAGTAGGTTGTCTGTTGGTATGAGAAATTTTCCATTGCATTCATTAAATTGAGATAAATCACACTAAACCAAATGACTAATGACTAATCCCTTAGATTCTCCATGACAATGGAACCAAAAATGTCAACCAAATTCAATTGAATGAATTTGATTCATTAAATTATCAACCAGAGAGCTCAAAATCTTGTGAGATGCCAACAAAATATATGCAATATTAGGCCACTAATTCTAATCTAAGCAATATGAATCAAATAGAGTAAATAAATTTCAATTCTATGTTCACAATAATGGTATTAATCATCCTTAATCGCTAACCCTCAGTTCCATAGATCTTATCATTCTAATTCCATGGCCTACATATTTCACCATTTGGTTCTGCTAGTCAATTATTGGGTGATTTAAAATTTACTATACTAGAATATATGTAAAATACTGAATTGAAATAACTCACACAACTGAAATAAATTCTCCTTAATCCCATGGAATTAATCATTCTAGTTCCATAGTACAACTGAAATAAATTCACACAAATGAAATAGAAATCACACAATTGAAATGAAACTAATTGGGTAGTGTATACCAAAGAGAGGGGATCCTGCCTCTCTTGGAATATACTTCCAAAAAGGACTACAACAAATAACTCTTAGTATGAAACAAGAATCTCATTATTCCATCATCCAAGTTATTACAATCCTTCTCCTTCACTAATGAATTGAGCTCATGAACTCATGAACTAACTAACTACTGAGTTGAATGACATCCCCTCTTCTTTATACATTTATCTTCTCCTTCATAGAAGGAAATAAGTTACAACAAAATGAGATGAGATCCTACACAAGTGGATCTACAACCAACAAATCCTAGATCCTAAAGATGGGGATATTATACACCCAATATTGGATTTGATCTAAGATAATTTGGAGAAAATAATAATAATATATTTCATGAGAACCATGTGCTCAAACAGTAAATTAGGAAATCACAATATCTACTCTCAATAATCATTAAAACATGGGAAATCAACCACTTTAGTGTAATTATTGCACATGAAGTTCATGTAAGGTAGAAATGAACAATTAAAGGAACATAAGTGATGAAGGGAATGAATATGAAGTGGTAAAGTGAATGAAATATAGATAAATGGAATCATAGAATGTGTTATTTATGAGGCCCAACACTAAGTTCTAGCAAGCTTAAGAATTTATTTGAAGTTACAAAAGGAGTCATACAACATATCAAAAATTTGATGGAGCTACATTCCAAAATTTCTTTCATCAAAAGATTGTAAGAAACTGCTTACATAAAAAGATAGAAAAACAATACATTTATATATTGGATTACAATTTTGATTTCTTGTAAGCATTGATTGTGATCCTAATGAAAAAAATTATGGTTTACTACTATAGTCCAAGATTATTTTCTTTAGACTTCAGTTCCTCTCCCCCCATTCCTGGTGTGGCTTGATCTCAAGGTTCATGTTGTTAAAGGATATCCCCTTCTTGTGTCTGTTCCACCCATCTCTCCTTTCAATCCATATCTACGGGAGTATAGAAATATTGATCCAATGAATCTTGTGGTGCCTCATCAAAATTTTAAAATGCTTCCTGGTCCGAGTTTGGAGAGATAATAACTTCCACTTTTATAGGACCATGCAGATCCACATCTTGTTTTTTGGAAGAGGTGTCCCTGTTTTCTTGTAATTTTTAAATGGGCTCATTTATGGGACGATATAGGGAATTTGGCTCATCCTTTCCAATCATTTGATGTTCTTCTTTAGAACCATCCCACCAAGTTGATTTACACTGGATTTTCTTGGCTTTCCTTTGTCTTTTCAATCAATGGGTTTCCTTGTGTCTTGTTTCAAAACTAACTCTGCAATACATTTTCATAATCAAACTTTGGAGACTAGGAGGAGTTTTCACCTGTCAATATTATTTCAGATAGAAACCCTTTGCTGAAATCAATTTTAACAAATATTCGAGCACAAGTGGTAATATTGTAAGTTTATGTTTCCTCACTTCTGTAGTGGAATTTCCTAAGATCGTTTACGGTGGCTCAAAGAGAGGGTAAACCCCAAATATGCATAGGAAAATTTGGAATTATAACCCAAACAAGAGCTAAAGACAAGATATTTAGCACTAGATCAAAGGAAGGAGTCCAGGGTTTCATGTATAAACAATATTTTCCCTAGAAACAAGGATCTCCTTTTAAAACTAAATCTTGATCATCAACATTATCAAACATCACAATAAAAAAACACTTTTGAACATGGAAAAATAAATACTTCTCCTTTAATCTTAGGTTTCCATAGATATAAAATATGTTTGTGCAGGTCAACTAGACATGGCCACAAACCAATGAATCATCAAATCATAGAATTCAAGCTAAAAATCCATGACTTAGAGACATTATATTTTAGTAAAGGAATATTGATAGTTGGAGCTTCCTAAACTGTTAAAAGAATATTACACAATGTCTCTGAAAGAGGGCTTACCAAAATTTCCAAAGGATGGAGGTGGGGAGAAGGCGCCAAAACAATGCATAGAATCTACATTCCAAATGGAGGAAAAACAACTGATGAGAGAAAATGTGGTTGTCTCAAAAAGAGAAATTGTCAATGAACCCTAGGTTAGTTTCTCGCTATAAAAACCATCCCAGAAGAGAGTAGGTTTGGCTAGAATCCTAGCATTGTCATTCATAGGTTGAGGGTGTCACTTCCAGTGCTATGAGAGTGAGTGGCTAAGGTTAAACCCTAGCCAACATAACCATGGAGACTTGAATGCACACTCAAATCTATAGGAGCACGAGAGCATTTCCTTTATAAAAGAGACTATATATTGAAAATGTATATTGTAAATAATTAGAATGATCATGATGATGATTAATGTACACTAAGACCTAATTGGTCTATCGAACCTTAAGATGGTAAGTGATTACTTGTGATTCTTTAGAATTTTGTTTCTGTGCTCGAAAAGCATTAAGAGAAGCATTCCAACATCACAATACTTTTGTTGAGTTAAGAGGTTAGGAAGGTTGGTAGTGTGATCAATATTTTGAAAATGAGATCTAATATGGCTATAGGTTGGACAATCTAAGAGAAAGTGCTTTCATCTTCAACCTTCTTAGTGTCACAAAGGTGACACACTCTTTTATCCCATGGAATTTTAGGAATTGACCAATGCCCAGTTTCACTATGGAGCTCATGAGAATTTGTTCTTATCTTAGAAATGCCTATTTTTTTCTTTACACTTGGCAAAACAAATAGATAATTTTGATCTTCTAGATTAGGGTTGATTACATCTTTATAATACCTTAATTTTCTTTTTTCCTCTAACTCTTTATCACACCACATTTTTTCCTTAAATTTTGATTTGA
>ML780436.1:733272-752205 GCA_009831015.1 Picea engelmannii | reverse complement strand
AGGGAGAGAGAGTTTTTTGTCAGAGAGAGAGAGAGAGAGAGAGAGAGAGAGAGAATGGTGGGAAGGGGGAGAAAGGGAGGGAAGGAGGGAGTGATTGATCCATGTGGATATCAGTGGCTACCCACCTATCCCAGCTAGCTCACTTACATATTGCATATTCATAGTTTCAATTTTCATCTTGGCACAACCATCACATATCTTCTTAGAGATAAGCCACCACCATTCTAGAAAGCTTGTTTCAGTCTGCATTTTACAGTTTCAACATATTTCTTTATTAATAGAAACCATGTTTTACTATATCTCTGTTATTGTTCATTGAATCTATATGTTAATAATATATATATATATATATATATATATATGTATGTATGTATGTATGTATGTATGTATTCACTTCATTCTTCTTATAAAATATGTATTAGTGGTATCAAAGCGGTCTACTCATTGTCATTCTTAGTGCATGTCCCCTACAAGGTTAGGGTACAAAGAGTTGGGTCTCGATATTTTTTATCTTGAGGATAAAATATATCGCACGCCCAAGTACCTTCCATGGAGGGAGAAAAGAAATACGATGGGAAATAAGATCCTTTCAAACTGTTTCTCGAGGAATCCCCCACACAGTAGAGGAATGAGATGATGGATAATTTTTCTCAAATTCTTCGATGACTACCAATAGGAGCCACATCTTCCTCAAGCGGAGGGGCCACCCCCTTAAAGGTACACATCAACTTTGATATTCCCATATTTTAAGGTCATATAGATGTAGATGTTGTAGAAAAATGGTTAAATCTTCTAGAAGGGTATTTTTCTATCCAGAATTTTTCCAATAGAGAAAATATTACATTCACACTCCTTAAAGTCGTCCCCCATGTCAAATATTGGTGGGAGACTTTCTATGAGCAAAATGAAACAAAGGAAGCCTCATTATTCATAGTCTCACTCACATGAGTCCTTCAAGGATGTTATTAATGAACCCCTATTGGAAATTATGATGACCTGTACACAAGATGGACCATAGTGCGATAGGAACGGGACCAAACAGTGTCAGAGTTCAAAAATATCTTTCATACCTTGCGCACCAAGCTGGGTATCAAATATTCTAAGCGACATATGGTGCTCAAGTACCAAGGTAGTATGCATAGATACATATGGATATAAATGGAGCTTTTGGCCATCTCTCCCTTGGGTGTGGCCTATCGATATGTTGTCAACATCGAGCATAAGCTTAAACAGAAAATGTTGCAATTTGGGTCTGGGAATGCCTCACAACATAAGAAGGGAAAAGGTATACCCAACCCCCCCAAAAAAAGGGAAGACAAAATATGGACAAACTAAGGAAAATCAACTGATGTCGCAAACAAAGAAGGATAATGGAAAGACGAAGAAAGACATTGGGAAGTGGTGCGACTTCCATAAGATCCCCTCACATAAAATTGTTGATTGCCGCTCAAAGTAGTCATTGGTGGCTGAGGTGAAAACTTTTGAATCAGATGCAGGTTTTAACTCTAAGTCATAACCAGAAAAGGGCACACATATTATTGACATGAAACCTAGTGCCACCATTTCTACCACCAAGATCCATCGTAGTGAGCCTGATGAACCAGAATAAAGAAAGAACATCTTCCATTCACAGATGTGGGTGAAGGGTACTTTGTCTCACTTCATTATTTATAGAAGTAGCCAAAATAAACTCACCTCAGTGTAGGTCATCAAGTGACTAGATCTACCAACAACGACACACCCACAACCATACACCAATGGATGGATTTTCCAAGGAAGTCATCTTCCTATCAACCAACAATGTCGCCTATCCTACGACATCAAGCCCTTCAAATATGAGGTACTGTGTGATGTTTATCCCCGTGAATTTTGTGATGTTATTTTGGGAAAACCTTATTTATGGAAATGCCATGTTGTATATGAGTCTAGGCCTCACAATGTTATTATTACCTTAGACAAGAAATTTTACAGGATACCCGAGGTAGTCGCACCTACTGTTATTTCCTTGATCTCTGTAAAGCAATGCAGAAAGGTCAAATCTCAGAACAGGAATTTTTTCTTCTTCGTGATTCACTCTCAAAGTGAGTGGAAGGTTGCAGCCACATCCATGGCCTCCGTGACTAAACTCTATATGCATCAAAATCAAGTGGATAAAGTAATGGAAGGATACAAATAATCTTCTCCTTACCGACTCGAGTACCTTGACATTGTCAGGTCAAGCATTCAATCAATATGACCCATAGCGCACCACTACCCATTGGGCCAGTATATCACCACTCTATGTTAGAAAATTAGGAGATCAAGTGCCAAATCTGAGAACTAATCCAAAAGGGGCACATCTGACCCAACTCATCACTGTATGAAATCCTAATCATGTTTGTACAGAATAAATACGAGACCTAGTGACTGTACATCGATTATCAAGACCTAAATAAAATCATAGTCAAGAACTTGTACCTGATTCCATGAATCGATGATCTCCTTGATTAGCTTAAGGGGGGGGAATAATTCACTCAAATTGATCTAAAGTCTAGCTATCATCAGGTCCCAATAGAGCAGGCATATGTATAGAAATCTACTTTCAATTCCAAAGAATGTATTTTTGAATGGTTGGTCATGCCATTTGGTTTGACGAATGCCCCAAAAAAATTCATGAGGAAGATGGATGGCATCTTGTATCCTTTCACCAATTATTTTTTAGTGGTGTATCTGGATGACATCCTCAGCTACAACAAGAATTGGGTAAATCACTTGCAGCGTATTCAGTAGGTTCTGCACACTCTACGACAACACAAGCTATATCAAATTTTGAGAAATGATCCTTCGGGATGAACAGGGTCTAGTACCTAGGATACATTGTTGATGAGCATGGGGTGCATGCGGATCCAACCAACATATAGGTCATTCATGACTGGCCAACCCCAATGAAACTCACTAAGCTTTAGATCTTTTTATGCCTTGCCAATTTATATTCGAGGTTCGTGTTGGGATTTTTACATATTGCATGGGCCCTCAATTAAATGAACAGGGGTTGTGGTAAGGAGATTTTTATGTGGGGTCTGTCAAATACAAGCATTTGATGATTTTAAGCAATGTTTTTTGTCATCTCTAGTCCTCTCATTAACTGACCTGCAACAACCCTTTGAGATCGAGACAGTTGCTTCATACTATGTTGTGGGTGCAGTTCTCACTCAACAAAGACACCCTATGGCCTATCATAGTGAGACTATAATATGTCATTCGTAAGTACCCTAGTTATGACAAAGAAATGTACTCCATTGTGAAATAATTTCAGCATTGGAGGAATTACATTCTTGGGAAAGAGATATTCATCCACACCAATCATAATCCACTCTAGTTCATGCAAACACAAGGGAAATTATAGAATGACTGACATCAAAAGTGGTCCACATACTTGCAGTAGTTCCATATCAACATCAATTATAAGATAGGAATCACCAACTGTGTCATTAATTTCCTTAGTCTCCCTCCAGTTGCGACACTTACCACGGTGCTAGAGTCTTGCGGCCACGATACCTTCGGATTTCCCCAACTTTATGAGAGAGATCCCGACTTCTCTACCACCTACCAAATGATGGGGGAAAACATAGTTGTCATTGATTTCCATCTTCAGGATGGGATTTTGTGTCATTTAGGACATATCTATGTTCCATCAATCAAGTGAGAGAATCTTATTTGGGAATCCCACTACAGATCGAGTGGCAGGACACTTCAGCCTCGAAAATAAAGTTGCAGTGTTGTAGCAACAATTTCTATTGGTCAAAACTTCGATAGGATGTCAACAAGTATAGTAGGTATTTCACTGCCTGTGTCATTGCAAAAATGACCATTAATAAATAAGGAATGTACACCCCTCTTCCTACTTATGAAATTCCATGGGAATCCTTCTCGATGGACTTCATGTTAGGCCTTATGTCAACCAAGTGGGGAAATGATCCAGGGGATCAATTTTTTCTCAAAAATCAACTGCTTGGAATCAATTCAAAATGGAAGTGTGTGTAGGACTTGTTTTTATGAACCCAACACAACTTGAATGAGCTCAAAAAGATGTCATATAAGAAATATATCACATTCTATTTGTTTTTCCAAACATGCAAAATTTTGTTGATTGTACAATCCATACAGTCAGTACAATGCTAATGTGGTAGTCAACCATACAGTGATGTGGCAGAGGAGTTGGCATGATGACTGGGAAGATGTTGGCATATAGGCAGACGAATCATGATTTATCATGTGTCATCTTAGTGGGTGAGTGTAATGGTGCCACGTGGCCCAGTCGTGGGTTGCCACGTGGAACCCCTCCAATGGTTGGCTATTGTGGTAAAATTTTGTATGAATCAATAGGAGTAGAACCCACGACCTTCGGGCATGGGGGAAGAGTCTTTGCAGGGATGGGCTACCAAAATTCCCTTGGTAGTACTTAACTCCTATAATCTAAACTTAATATTTGAATTGAAATGTGTATCTAGTTGGCGGATCAAAGGGGCGGGGCTAGGCCCTAGCCCACGGTCCTTTTACTTGCATACGACCTATATCATGTAACAATTCCTTTATCTATTGGCACGTGGTTCTTAACACCATATGCCCACGTTGCAAACACCTCAGCATATATTATTTTATGCAGGAATATTGCAATGTTATCCCCCGATGGGTGCGGGGCATGTGTCATATGGCCATACCATATCCGCGATCCTTACACTTGGCGCACAAAATTTTCACAAAAAAGGAGTTAAACACTGGTCAAGGGTAGTACCATATGACCATAAAATAGGTGTGGAGGGAGATAGCCATTGGAGCATGAGACTATTAGGTCGTTGTCCACATGGGGCCATATGACCGAGTTCTTTGCCGAAGTTTGGGGGTTGGCGCAAACGATCCTATAATTTTTCCTAGTTTGTGAGAACCATGGTAGTTTCTAGGTTTTGGAGTGGAAAACACATAGAGGCCAGGTAATTTTTTCAGTGGGTTCATTTTGGCGAGAAGGTACAACAATCTTGAAGGGAAAAACATCCAGGAGGTGTAACTTCTTCATTTTTTGGCTAAATCAGGTGCCGAAAAAGCCCATCTAGGGGTTTCTGGATGTTATGAAGGCATTGAAGCCATCCATTTTGTATTTTGAGCACTTTAAGAGAACTTTTAAGAATAATTAAAATTATCCAAAGGAAGGTGGACCAAGAGATGTAACTCAAGATAGGGGTGAACTCCTTTATCATTTGTTGTGTTATGTGTTCATTGTTGATGGATTTTACTAGTCTGATATGTTGCTCATGCTTAAGTAAAACTCACTAATTTTATGTGTTTGTAACTTGATCCAATTACCCAAACACGTACCATTTTACACTTGCAATTTAAAGAGATAAGTCTTCTTCATTTTTAAGATCTATTAGAAACATATTCATTCCATTTTCATATTAGTTGGTATTAGAGCTTTGGTTTTTGAAGGCTTGATTGTTTGCAAGTTGTTTTTGTTTTTTGGATGCTTACAAGGTTGAATCTCACAAGAGGATAAGGTCAACTTCTAGATCCAAGTTCTCAACTATCAAGAAGGAGAACTATCAAATAACCTTAGGTTTCAAGGAGATATTCACCAAGTATGGCTCATGAGGACAGCCATGGAACTCTTCCTTCAAAAGAGGAAACCTTCAATAAATATTTCTTTGATATGGTTGGGATGGTCAAAGTTTTGTTTGACTAAATAAATTCAATATTGAAAGGTGAAATATCCAACCCTCCAAAGGGTAATGGAGACAATGGTGATAAAACGCCAAAGGGAAATGGAGGGAATAGTGATTCTCTACCTCCTTCACCTCCATCTTCCATCTCTTCCACCATTTCACAACCACCTCCAAATTCACCAAATGGACATGGTAAAACTCCTTTACAAAATCCTTTTCTTAAGCTTGATATTAAGTTGGAATTTCCAATGTACAATGGAGAGGTAAATGATAAGAAATTAGTTAACTAGATTCATCAGATTGAAGTGTATTGGAGGATACAAAGAATCACAGATGATGAAACTAAGATTCAAGTTTCTTCTTTAATATTGGACAGTGCAACACTCATTTGGTGGGAAGCCAAAACTCAAGAGGACATGAATAAACATGGTAAAGTTTTATCCTATTGGAACGGTTTTATTGTTGCAATTAAAAGGAAATTTTATCCATTAGCATACATGCAGAAAGATATTATAAATTGGCAAAACTTTAGGCAAGCCAAAGGGAAAGATGTGCAAATTTTCAGTCAAGAATTTAGGATAAGAGCTTTGGTTTTGGATTTAGATTTGTCTTCACAAGATACTTTTCTCAAAAACATTAGAGGTTTGCATAGCTACTTGAGGCATACAATACTTATTTTTAATCCTTCAAATCTAGATGAAGTATGTGTGCAGGCTACTCATTTAGAGGCAAGAGAAAGGAATGAACTTCAAGAGGGAAACAAGAAGTCTTTTAATGGAGACAAGGGAAAGAGAAAGTTTGAAGGAAATGGAAAGAAAAATTCTTCATTAAATAAAGAGAGAGAGAAACTCTCATTTAAACATTTTTCAAAGGATGGCCATGATGAAGACCATTGTTGGAAGCTTCATCTTGAAAAGAGACCCAAAAATTTCAACAACAAAGAGAAACCAAACATTGTTGCAACTGTACAACAAGATTTAGGATCTAATTTGGAAGATGAAACAGAAATCACAACCATGGGTTTACAAGGTAAGAATTCTATTGCAAGAACTAGTTCTTCAAATTCTACCATCAATGAAACTCAACATGAAAAAGAAAGGATAGAGATTTTCCACCTAAGGGTAATTTCAAAAAATACCAAGATAGATACTCTTTTTTATACGGGATCAAAAGAAAACCTTATTTCTAAAGACATTGTCAAGAAATTAGATTTGGAAACTACTCCTCATCCTAAACCATACCCTTTAGGTTGGATATGTGACAATGCCAAATTGTATGTGACAAGAAGGTGTAAACTCATATTTTCCATCACTGCAAACTATATAGATGAGGTAGAGCTTGATGTTATTCCATTAGATATTTGTGGTATTTTGTTTGGAAGCCCATACTTATATGATAGGATATCCATTTTTAATCGTCATGAGAACAAGTATCATTTGTTTAAAAATGGATTTGAGTACATTGTTAGATCACATACAAAGAAGATGATTTGTGAACTTACAAATGCTGGACAAATGAAAAGACAAGTCAAAGCTAGTAAGAACCTTGTACTTTTGATGACTAAACCCAAAGACAATGATGAAGAAATCATTCTAAAAGAATGGGCTGCTAAGTTACAATTTGATTTGCATGAGGATGTTAACAAAAATGTTGAGATGTTTCAGGAACCAATGGGATTGCCTCGTAAAAGGGGTATCCAAAAAGAGATTATATAGTAGAAAGGAGGTCCTCTTCCAAACCTTGACATGTGCAGGATTTCAGTTAAGGAGAATGTTGAAAACAGAAAACAAACCCAAGAGTTTCTTGAAAAAAGGGTCATCAAGCCAAGCACTTCGCCATGCAGGTCACCAATTGGTTTGGTACCAAAGAAAGATGTATATGGCATATGTGGGTAGATTTAGAAGCCTTGAAAAAGACTACATAAATGATTATTGAAGGAGACATATGGAAGAAATCTTTGAAAGAAAAGAAAGCTCCATTGCATGCTTTGAGAATCTATGTTTTCCACTTGGTTATAAGCTATAAGAAATAATCTTATGATAAAGTTGTTGATATGCTTACTAGACCTATTGTTAGTGCTTCGATTATTTACAAGCATAATATTATCATGTATGAGAGCTATTGGTCACAGTATGCTATAGATGCTTATTTCAAATATTTTTATGAAAATTTATGTCGTGCTAACCAAGTTGAGGAATTGGATTCCCATGTGCATGGTAAACTTTTGTATATTGGAAAGCTATGTTTTTCACGGGGTGAAAGTGTAAACATGATAAGGGAAGTACATTCTTCTCTTGTTGCTGGCCATTTTGGTATGGGAAAGACGGTGGCTAGATTGAAAAGCAAGCATCCTAAGTTTTGGGATGAACATCTACATTAATTTTAGCATGCTTATAACCAAGCCAATAAGTTCATTGAACAAATTAAGTTTGTGCAGCAAACCGTTCAAGAACAATTGAGAAAGAGCCAAGCCAAGTACACATCAAGGCATGACAAGTTTTGTATTGGTCTCAAAGGCACCAATCCAAACAAGGTTGGATGGATTGATATTGTAAGGGTGGGGGAATTTTACCCTCATATAAATATTGACTAAAAGTAGTCTTTTGGAGGTCCAAAATCTTCCCAATGGAGAGGTGTGATCCAGGGGATCAAATTTTTCTCAAAAATCAAAGTGCTTAGAATCTCTTCAAAACAGACGTGTGTGTAGGCCTAGTCATTATGAACCCAACGCAACTTGAACGGGCTCAAACATATGTTGTATGAGCAATATATCATGTTCTATTTTTTTTTCCAAACAGGCAAACCTTTGCTGACTGTACAGTCTGTACAGTCCGTATAGTGTTGACATGTAAGCTGACCGTATAGGTTGTACTGCCATACAATGATGTGGAAGAGGAGTTGGAATGATGACTAGGAATATTTTGGCATACAGTTGGATGAATCATGATTTGACAAGTGTCATCTTGGTGGGAGAATGTAATGGTGCCACGTGGCCTAGTCGTGGGTTGTCACATGGCACCTCTCCAGTGGTTGGTTGTTGTGGTAAAAATTTGTATGAATCCATAGGAGTCGAACCCGTGACCTCTGGGCATGGGGGAAGAGTCTTGGAAGGGCCGAAATACCATCCCTCCCATGATTGTACTTAACTCCTATAGTCTAAACTTAATATTTGAATTAAAATGTGTATCTGGTTGGTGGATTAAAGGGTTAGGGCTAGGCCCCAACCCGTGGTCCTTTTACTTGCATATGACCTATATCACATAACCACTTATTTATCTGTTGGCTCACAGTTCTTAACACCATACTCCCATGTTGCAAACATCTCAACATATATTAGTTTGCATGAGAATATTGCAGTGTTAGCCCCCGACAGGTGCAAGGCATGTGCCATATGGCCATACCATATGATCGATCCTTAGTCGCGCATAATTTTCAAAACAAAGGAGTTAAATTTCGGTCACATGCAATACCATATGACCTGGCATGCACTAGGTTTGGAGGGAGCTAGCCATTAGAGCGTGTGACTGTTAGGTCGTTGGCCACATGGGGCCATACGACTGAGTGCTTCATCGAGGTTTGGGGGTTGACGCAAACGGTCCTACAATTTATCCCAGTTTGTGGGAACGATGGTAGGTGATGGGTTTTGTATCCGAAAATACATAGAGGCCGGGTTAGTCTATCAGTGGGTGCATTTTGGAGAGCAAGTAGAACAAGTTTGAAGGGAAAAACTTCCAGGAGGTGTAACTTCTTCATTTTTTGGCCAAAGAAGGTGCCGAAAAATCCCAGCTAGGGGTTTTTGGATGTTTTGAAGCCATTGAAGCCATCCATTTTGTATTATGAGAACTTTAAGAGAAATTTTTAAGCATAATTAAAATGATCCAAAGGAAGTTGGACCAAGAGATGTAGCTCAAGAGAGGAGTGAAATCCTTTATCATTTGTTGTGTTATGTGTTCATTGTTGATGGTTTTTACTAGTTCGATATGTTTCTCATGCTTAAGTAAAACTCAATAATTTTATGTGTTTGTAACTTGATCCAATTACCCAAAACCGTACCATTTTACAATTGCAATTTAAAGAGATAAGTCTTCTTCATTTTTAAGATCTATTGGAAACATATTCATTCCTTTTTCAGAAAATGAGTGTATTTTTGTGGTGGTTGATCATTTTTCAAAAATAGTGATTTTGTCCGCCTGGAAAAAGAGAATCACAGTAGAGGACACTGCCAATATCTCCTTTGAATGAGTGTGGGTACATTTTCGGATACCATAAACCATTATCTCATATCAAGATAGTCAGTTTTTGAGAACATTTTGGTCGAGCCTCTGGTCACCATTGGATACCAAGCTCACCAAATCCACTTCCTTCCACCCTAGATGGATGGTAAAATTGAGTTCATCAACCTGATGATCATTCATATCCTACACATGTACAATTCCAAGCATCCCAACACATGGGATGAGAGTATTCCCTATGTGCATCAAAGCTACAACAGAACCATACATATATCAACTGACCACAACCCCTTTTAGGTGGGGTTGGGATTTCAACCATTGGGTCCCATGGATGTTGAAATACCCCTTTTTTCCACCCAGAAAGACTTGCCCCATGCTAAAACTGAATCCTAAAAAGCTATCCGATTCATTGAGAGGATCCAACACATTTTCCAATAGGTTCATGATATTTTACATATTTCCAATGCCAAGTACAAGAAGAACCAGGATCAACATCAGGTGCCACATAAGTTTCATGTGGGAAATAAATTTTGGTTGCACTTGCAGAAAGAATGCCTTACAGGGCCCCATCAAAATATTTTTCCACTCCGCTATGGACCTTACACAATCACCAAGTTTGTGGGTGAGAATTATTTTGAGCTCAACATTCCCCCCTTCCTTGGCTTACATCCATTTTTTAATGTGGACCTCCTTCGGCCATATTTTCCACCACTATTGGACACCTCAGAGATAGAAAAATAGTTGAAACCCACATAGATCAACCTTGATTGCATGGAATATGAATCCAATTATCATATGGTGGATAGATAGGTCAAGGGAACTCACCAACAAAGGATATGGATTTATCGGGTTGCCAAAGAATGGCATCTCCTGCACCATGGAAAGTGGCTCACCCAGAGACAAATTCAATAGAAATTACCTTATCTGATGGGTAAACTCAATGCAATGGATACCATTTCTTCCTAAGGGGGGAGGTTGATCCAGGTGGATATCGGTGGCCACCCACCTATCCCAACTGGATCACTTACATATTTCATCTTCAGAGTTTTCATATTAGCAGTTTTTTTCGTAGTTTTTGGGTCCTGAACTTCTAGGGTCGTTTTGAGGCCCTAAATAGCATTTTTAGGGCTCTCCATAGTCAAACTATAGACGAAGTTAGATTTTGCTGACATAATAAGTATTCTTCGAATATACCTTTCCAGTGGGATATCGTGCACCTAAAATGGATATCATATGAAAAATTTATGACCCCGAGAAGTTGATGTACCAAATTACCCCAATGGGGCTCACATGACTTTTGGCGCTTCATCTCCTAGGGTTAGGTTTTTGGATGTCTAGGGTTTTGGCATTCATGTTTATTTTGAAAAATGATTTCAAAGCCTGATTGTACTCATCTTCTTGCAAATAAGCACAATCATAACATCTCTTATCAAAGACAAGACACCACCATTCTAGCAAGCTTGTTTCAGTCTATATTTTACAGTTTTGACATATTTCTTTATTAATAGAAGCCAAGTTTTAATATATCTCTTTAATTGTTCATTGAATCTCTGTGCTAATAATATATATCTGTATTCATTTCGTTTTGCTCATAAAATCAATATCAGTGATGGATGAGAGAAGTGAAATTACCTACAACTAAAGTTGTATAAAATCCTAAACACACAAAAATCATGTGAATTACACCAATAATCTATGACTCTAAAACTTTTATTCTTTCATTTCTTCCACAAACGATATATAAAATTCTAGAGAACCCTAGGATAATTCTTGAGAAGGATATGGAGAAGAACTATCTAGAGCTAGGTTTACTAAGGTCAATCTTGAAATCTCATCTCTTTTGGAGATTTATACAACTATAACATTAATCAATAGGAGTAATTACCATATTCCAACACTCCCCCTTAATTATTACCATGAATAATTCTAACACTAACCATTATATATTTAGCAATGCCTCTATGGGATTACAAAATTAATAATCTCATGGCCTACTAGTCTAAGTCTCATCTAGTCCTACAAAACTTCAGATCCACTTAAAAATTTGTTTTACCTTATTTAGCTCATGTTGGTGAAAATTTTCCTCATATTTATTCCATACAAGTTTTTTCTTCCTTTTGATCCAAATTGTATATCTTGTATACCTTTACTTCTTCTTCAACTTCAGCTTTACTCTGGTCTTCTTCTTCAATATTTTCTCTTCTTATTTTTATTCTTCATCTAACTCTTCTTACTCATATTCTTGTACTTCATTTACTGTTAATTGGACATTTATGTCAACCTATGTAATATAGAAAACATCTTCATTTTATTTCATCTCCTCTTCTATTGTCACAATTACATCAACAACTCTGATGGTTTCCTTTGTTTTTTCTATTCCTTCTCCTGTTGTAGTTATGGTAGTTTTCCCATACCCACCTTCATATCCATTATACTTGGTATTTGTAATACACTCCTCAAAAAACACTAATTTACCATAAAATACAATATTCATTGTAGCCTCATTCATGTCTTCAACAATCCCCATTCCTTGATTCTCCTTACATTTGTTTACTACATTGAAGGAAGTTTCATTTTCATCCTCAACTTCAGTTTCATAATCCACATGTGTATCTACGTTGTGGAATTCATTTTCTTTATCATGTTCATTTCCTACATCTCATATAGAATCACCTTTTTCTTCCACAATGTTTTCAACAAAATTGTCTACAGTGTTCAACTCAATTGTTGTCTTTGTTGTTGGAGTTACTTGTTACTTCACACACACCTAGGATTTATTTTTCCTAAGGTTTTTATTTGTTTATTATTCATAATTAGTCATTATCCAGTCTCCTATATTTTAGGAGATAATATTCCACCTGGAGAATATTCTCTTTCAGTTCACACTTCAGTTTGACTAGTTGAGTTGAGTTTATATGTTGCATTGGGATCATCACCATGCTAATTCGAACTTGCCTTGGTATCATCGATAGAGTGGCACATTAGCATTGAATACATTATTTAACTCCTTAATACTCTTTGTTCAGTTAGTTAATTGAAGACTAGTTGACTAGTTAACTCAACTAGATGGCAGTTCACTCCCGTAACTGCCTGAGAGACTAGAATAGGTGGAAGTTCACTCCCGTAACTGATGGTGTGTGTCTATATCATTCTGGACCACCACTATGGAGACTTGGTTCACCTCAAGTCGAACTCATTGAGTTATACAGAGTATATCATGTGTAAATTATTCATTATTCGCAACGGTTAATGAGAATTCTTCCATTCTTTCTCTCCTTCTTCTTCTTTTTCTAATTTTCTCTACAAATGTGTGTATCATTGTTTAGATAGATCTATTTTGTGAAGGTTCAACACATTTACATGGTATCAGAGCCAATGGACTACTAAGAAAAATCTACACCAAATGTTTTGCAGGTACAAAAGATCGAAGACAACGGAAAGATGGAATTCCAAAAAGAATTCATTCTTACACCTTACAACTATTTTGCATGGAAGGAGAAAATAGCCATACATATCCAATCCATAGGGTTGTATAGGTTAACCATGAATACATATACAGAGCTGAAATCATCCATAGAAAAATCCAAGTATTCAAATCACATGGATGAGGCACTCAAAACAATTTGCAGTCTTATTTCTCTTGATCTCCTTTTTCATATATCTTCCTGTAAGACTCCCAATGAAGCTTGGACCATATTGGAATGGATCTTTAGAAAACAGGATGAGATGATGGGACACATGCTGGAGGTGGAGCTTCTCACATTGGATCCAAAAATCTTAGAGAATATACAAGATTTCTTTACAAAATTCAAGGATTTACTGTCGCAACTCAAAGCTTGCAGGGTTGATAAATCGAAGGAAGAGAAACAAATGGTTCTTTCCATTCTCTCCAAGCTTAATCCTGAATTCTTAGTATTCGTATCTACATTCCATACTGTTAGATTCACCTCTGGAGCCATTTAGAAGATGCCTTCTATTGAGGAATTTATTGAATCCCTGACATGAGAGCAAACCAAGCTCATCAACATGGGTGCAATCAAAGGCCCAAGGGTGCATGAACTTACTATTCATGATGGAATCCATAAATATCATAAATATAAAGATAAATATAAGTGTAAATCCCATGCACATACAAAGAAGGAAGGGTACATAAAACCCTTCACCGATGCCTCCGGATCCAAAGGAGAAAAAGGAAGAAAAGGAGAGAAATGCACATACTGTCACAAAGGATTCCATTCAGAATCTGCATTAATGAAAAAGAAAATAGATCTAATGTCTCAAATACTTAAAAAAAACAAGCTTGGAGATCGCATCCCCGAGGGTGCAAAGAAGAAGAAGCTAGAAGATCTGAATTCCAAGAAAGGAAATTCTAGCCATGCCTTGATTGCCATCAACTCCTCTCCTGATGCTTGGATCGTAGACTCAGGAACATCACATCACATGCATGCCTCAAAAGAATTATATTATTTGTTGGATGCATGCAAAGGTCCTCCTATTCTGATGGGGGACAACTCTTATGTCGAAGTCACCGGCAAAGGAAGGATTGAACTCACCAACAGAAGCTTCGAGAACGTCTTGCATGTTCCCAAGCTTTCTGTCAACCTTCTCTCTTTGTATCAGATGATGAATTTAGGCACCGGAAAGAAAGTCATATTCACACCAAATTCCTTGGACATCTACGACATGAAAACCAACTCCAGCGTTGCTACCGGTGAGGTAAATCATTAGTCTAGATTGTATACATTTTTTGAATTCATTGAACCTGATTTTTCTTTACTGCTTACTCATGTTGATGAAAGTAGTAGGATATGGAACTAAAGGTTTGTACATTTGAATTTCATATACATTCAACATCTTAGCAAGGAAAAATTAGTTGATGGTCTACCAAACATCCATTTCTCAAAGGGAGTATGTGAGGGATGTGTTCTCGGAAAACACCCTCAAGAGAAATTCGACAAGGGAAAGTCTCAACGAGCATCTGCACCTTTAGATCTGATCCACAGTGACCTCATGGATCCTTTTCCACATCCATCGATCATCAAAGCGAGTTTTTTTCTCATTTTTGTTGATGATTTCTCACGTTTTACATGGATCTAATTTCTCAGTAAAAAATCTAAGGTCTTTCAACACCTCAAAGATTTCAAAGATTTAGTTGAGACATAGTCTGGAAAGAATATCAAAGTCATTCAAACTAATAACGGGGGAGAGTATGTGAATCATGTCATCCACAATCTTTACCATGTAGCAGGGATTTAGTTCCAACATACAATTCCCTACACTCCCCAGCAAAATGAAGTTGCTGAGTGGAAAGCCTGATCTCTAAAGGAGATGGCATCTTGCATGTTGCATGCAAAGTCACTACCACAAAGACTATGGGCCGAAGCACTTGACTATGAAAAATACATCCAAAATAGATCTCCCCATATATATATCAAGGATAAGACCCCCCTACGAGGCTTGGAGCGGCCTTAAACTAGAAGTGACCCACTTTTCATTTTTGGTTCTCATGCATGGGCCTGCATTCCTTCTGAAAAGAGGAAGACACTTGATCCATAGAGTGCTAAGTGAATTTTTGTTGGATACCCTGATGGTGTGAAGGGATATTAGCTTATTGATCTTTCCTCAGATCGACTCATCATTGAGCATAGTTTCCAATTCGAGGAAAGTATCTCGCATGCACCTCAGGAATCAGATGCAGACACCTTCACTCTTCCACCTGTCCGAGATGATGAACATGCACATGTCGACTCTTCTTTAGATGAGAGTTTTGATTCATAGGACTCAAATGATTCAGATTCAGATTCAGATTTAGTAAAGTCACATGCAGAGTCATAGCATCCAGATGCATTTGTAGAGCCAGAGTAGAGGCCCAAGTGGGCACAGACTACTCTTTAGGATGCAGGGGATCTTGTTGGTGATCCAGCCGATAGTAGGAGGACTTAATCTGATTTTGAGGATCCTCTTGTTGCACTCATTGTCACTAAACCATTTCCTTAGAGGAATATTTTCTTAGTTCAGTCTTTAGGTCCACAGTCTTATGGCGAGGCTACTAGAAATCCCTTATGGGAATACGCCATGCAGGAGGAGTAAAACTCCCTCCTCGAGAACCAAACTTGGGATCTAGTTCCCCTTCCTTATAGAAGGAAACTTTTCATATGCAAATGGTTCTACAGGACCAAGAGCACAATGGATGGACAAATCAACAAATACAAAGCTAGGCTTGTCGCCAAAGGATTTCAACAGGTTCATGGTATTTGCTATGATGAGACCTTCGCTCCAGTAGAGAATATGGATTCCATAAGATTGGCACTTACCATTGCGACAACCAAGGGATGGGAAGTCCATCAAATGGACATGAAGAATGCATTTCTTTACGGTGATCTCTTTGAGGAGATCTACATGGAACATCCCCAAGAATTTATGCAAGATTCATCTTTGGTCTGTCAACTGAAGAAGTCGCTTTATGGCCTCAAACAGGATCTAAGGGCATGGTATGCCAAGATGGACTTCTATCTGTTGTCATAGAGCTTTGTACATTGTAAATCAGACCTGAATGTATACATGCTCAAGATGGTTGATTCACTTCTACTTTTAGTTCAGTATGTCGATGATTTATTGATCACTGATTGCTCAACTTCAGCAAATGTTGTAGTCAAGAGGATTCTTCATGACAAGTTTTTCATGATGGACATGGGTCCACTACACTTCTTCCTTGGACTTGAGATCAGTCAAGATGCATCATGCATCAAACTTTCTCAAGCCAAGTATGCATGATATCTCCTTGAGAGATTTCACATTACACATTGTAAGTCTTCTCTGACTCCTTTCCTATCAAGAGTCAAACTTGAGGATGGTGGGGAGACTCCACTGGTTGACAACACACTATACAGATAGCTAGTGGGGAACTTGTTGTATCTCACACACTCCAGTCCATACCTCTCATATGCAGTTCACGCAGTTTCCAAGTTCATGCAGGAGCCACATGAGCTTCATTGGAAAGCTGCAAAGTGTATCCTTCGATACGTACATCACACCATCACCTTTGGGATTCATTATGCAGCAAACTCTACATTAGATCTCATTGGGTTTACTGATTCTAACTGGGGTGGTGATAGCATTGATCATGAGTCCACATCTAGTTACTCACTCGGTCTTGGTTCTGAGCCTATCTATTGGTTGAGAAAGAATCAAGATGCCATTTCTCTATCTTCAGCCAAGGCAGAGTACAGAGGGGTAGTTAACATAACCATTCAGGCTATGTGGCTACAACATTTTCTCATTGATTTGGGCATTCAGTTTCATCGGTCGATCGTCATCTGTTGTGACAACTAGAGCACTTTGAAGTTCTGTAGCGATCCAGTTCAGAGGCAGTGGATGAAGCACATCGATATCCACATGCACTACATACAGGACTTAGTACACAATGGGATCATCGACTTACAGTCCTTTCCTTCAACAGAACATATGACATACATTTTCACCATGAACTTCACTGAGCATAAATTCCGTTCTCTATGAGGTCACCTTGGAGTGAAGGACAAAATTGCCTAGAAATTGTAGTTCTTATTTTTACATACATTGTACCTTGAGGAGCGGTTTTTCCCATGAGGTTTTCCCTCTTTCCTTACTTATTTTCAGTGTATCTTTTGTACTTGTGTACCTAACATGGCGTCGTTGTCGGGACCCAATCTTTGTTTTCACCATAGTGATGTTCAGGGGGGGTGTTGGAGTTACTTGTTACTTCACACACACCTAGGATTTATATTTCCTAAGTTTTTTATTTTTTATTAGTCATAATTAGTCATTATCTAGTCTCCTATATTTTAGGAGAGAATATTCCACCTAGAGAATATTCTCTTTCAGTTCACACTTCAGTTTGACTAGTTGAGTTAAGTTTAGATGTTGCATTGGGATCATAACCATGCAACATTGGGATCATCACCATGATAATTCGACCTTGCCTTGGTATCATAACCAGAGTGGAAAATTAGCCTTGATTCCCTCAGTTAACTCCTCACTACTCTTTATTCAGTGAGTTAACTGAAGACTAGTTGACTAGTTAACTCAACTAGGTGGCAGTTCACTCCCGTAACTACCTGAGAGACTAGAATAGGTGGCAGTTCACTCCCGTAATTGTTGGTGTGTGTCCATATCACTCTATACCACCACTATGGAGACTTGCTTCACCTCAAGTCAAACTCATTGAGTTATACAGAGTATATCATGCGTACATTATTCATTATTCACAATGGTTAATGAGAATTCTTCCATTCTTTCTCTCCTTCTTCCTCTTTTTCCAATTCTCTCTACAAATGTGTGTATCATTTTTTAGCTAGATCTATTATGTACAGGTTCAACACATTTACATCTATTGGGGTCCTATAATCATAGCAACTTGATTCTTCAATTTCTTATTTGGCGTTGCTGTCGTGATGAAGACATCTGTCTTACTAGGCTCGGTTGATTCCATTTTCCCTTCCACCCATTTCACCTGATCCTTCATCACCCTACTGCATCCTTCATCCACCGTTGCGCCCTCACTCCCTTGTTCTTCTAAGCTAATGAGTGCGTCTCGCCCGCCACTCATCCCTGAATAAACAAACTTAGCCTAAAAAGAACAATAAATTAATAAGGTTGGTAGTTAGTAAATAGGTTAATAAAGCTAGTGTAATTAGACCAATAAGGTAAGTTAGTTTTGTTAGCAATTGATTAATTATTAATTAATTAATTAGCTAATAATTAAGTTAGCATTTAGGTTAATTTAGGTTAGTGTTAAATGTTAAAATAAAATTAATTAATATAAAACCCATTTAATAAAACAGAAAGCAATATAAAACATTTAAATTAAAACATATAATAATTAATTAAAACAAAAAAACAAACAAAATAAAATGTAACTTAATACATATATTAATAAACATAAATAAAACAAATCACAAAACATTAAAATTAAAACAATTAAAAATCAAATAATAAAAAACATAACAAATTTAATAAACAAAAAA
>ML780436.1:690268-712169 GCA_009831015.1 Picea engelmannii | reverse complement strand
GAACTCTACATCATCAAAACAGCAATGAAGTCATTCATGGCACTATTCACAGCATTCCAGAAGGGTCAAATACTATACAAAAATTGAAAGACACTTCACATCAGTAAGGTGCGCACGTATGCGCGGGATAAGAACGTGTTGTGCGCGCTTAAGCGCACGATGCGCGACTGTCCACATAAAAAGCCGCGCATCTGCTAATACGACACATTAAATGCTTAAGTCGGCCTCCCGACCGCCAATAGACCTTCGCTCGAGATGATTTGACATCCAGATCAGGGTCGGTCCTACAAAAACGGCGAATTTATGGCTTAAGCAAACCCTAAACTAGCCTGTGTCTACACCGGGAACTAGTTACGTGACCGCCTGGAAATGGATATAAAAAGCAGTGAAGGCTCATTGTTTCAGGAGGGAATTCAGAGTAGAGTTACGCTGCACAGATGCTTCTAAGCCTAGTCTTGGACCACCAGTTCATCAGCTGTGTAATACCGAGTTCTCTCACCATCCATTTCTGTCCTGTTCATAGTGTAAGGAAAGCATTCAGTTGAGGATTCCTGAAGGACCTTCCGCTGGAGGGAAGAGGAACCATTGTCCCTTTCTACAGCGTGTGCTTTGGTTTTTTGTTAATAGATCATGTCTTAAAACCATTGGAAACTCCTTTGTCTCAAGTTTGAAGTTTTGTTTATGATCGTAATGTTATTTGCTTTTCAGTTCTTAGGTAGATTTTATTTCGTTTGGTTTTCTATTCTATGTTAACCCGTTTTGATTTACAGCAGACCTGTTCTGCCCTGCTGATCCCAACAGGGCATGCTAGTGCTCCCATTCTTTCTCACCAGGCGACGATTCGAGCACGAACAAAGATCAACATGCCCTGCTAAAGGAGGTAAGAGAGTCAAACATAAAACTGTATTGGCATAATGTGGTGTTAAAAACTAAAATAAAACATAGGAATACTAGAGCTTCTGCAATTATTATACAATGGAATCCCAAAGAAAGAATGCAATAATTTTAAATTGCTTGAGTCTATTACCAAGATAATGAGGCTGATATTTTTTGATTAAGAGTATTCTATTCAAATATAACTTTTTTCATTTTAGGTGAACCAACTCAACAACAATTTTATTCCTCTTTTTGTGGGATTTGGAAAGCTTCATCAAACTGTCATCTAGTCTATATTCAAATTATTTTTTAAGGAAGACCACATTATAGGCATTAGAAATATTCGTATGAAGATTTCTCTCCTAGAAAATAGCCATTTAATAGTATCCTATCTAAAACTCTAATCTGAAAAATAGGATCTTCGAGAATAATTTTTGTGTTGAAAAATACATTGAAAGGACTAAAACAAGGTTGATCGGTTGGGGAATCAAGGGTTATTTTTTTTTGAAGACTCCTCTGTCAGGAAAAAACAATATTTCATATTGGCAGTAAATGGAAAAGGCATTTTGATCGTCATAAATTCTTTTCATGTGATTATCTTGTTATTTTTCTTACTTGGATGCATTTTTATCTATTGCTAAGCATATGATATCTTTGTTGTGAGTAATACAGTGAAAGTTTTGTTGTTTAAATATTTCATAACTAAGAGTTTCTTTCAAGTACCATGTTCTTATTTCTTAATGATATTTGGGAATGAGAAATCTATGTGTGAGTGGACAGACTGAAAACTCATATATATTTCTTTCTTCATTTACTTTTTACCATTTGATTTATCAAATTACCTGCCATTTACTAATCTAGTGAGATATTTATTTTCCTTTGTACATTGAGCCTTATATCCTTATTGTATATTTGAACCAACCTTCAACCATTTCTAAAATCCTTTTTAAAACCCTTATAAAATACCATTGCAATAACTTGATGATTCCCTAGCTTATATCCTTATTGTATATTTGAACCAACCTTCAACCATTTCTAAAATCCTTTTTAAAACACTTATAAAATACCATTTCAATAACTTGATGATTCCCTAGCTTCCCCTCTCACAGTCAAGTGCAACTTTAGGGACTAACATATTTTGGCGTTCTTGCTAGGAACGAAGACACAAGTATTTTTCCCTGGGAGAACAACAAAGATCATATCTAAATATTGATGGTGGACAAGAATTTAGACACTTTTCTGTGACTGTATATTATTCAACTTGCGAATCCTCTGCAGTAATTATGGCTCCTAAAAGAGAAGGTAAAAGACTTAAATATCCTCTAACCTTATCATCATCCACATAGAAACAAGGACCAAAAAAAACCTAGTTCCTAAGCTTGTTCCAACAGTGTTTGATCCTGAAAAGTTATTGAGAAAATCTAAAAATACTTCAAAACAATCCTCTTCTTCAAAAGATAAATATTTTTCTACAAGTGCTTAAGGATAGTATTCTAAACCTGTTAATAACCATCCAATGTGCTTGGAATTCAAGCAAAGCCTATTGTTCAACCTTCAAGTGTATCCTTTCCTTTAAATATCTTTGAATTGAATTTGGAGCAATGGAAATTATTTGTTGAGCTCATTGGAGAAGAACAAACAAACACCTTATCCATAGTTGGAGCTTTGAGGGATTTTCCAAAAGATACTAAAAGTGAACTTGATACACTTTTATCTCCATCTCCCCAATCTAGTTCTTTTGAAGAGGTTAAACCACATTATTGTTCCTTTGAAAATCTTGTGTTTCTATAACCTTCATCCTATCCTTTTTCAGAAAGGAAACCTCTAATTTCATCAGTTGAAGATAAAAAAATCATATCAGCTAAACTAATTTTTTCTACCCAAGGAACTGTTTCTCTTTCTACATCACAAGTTTTGCCTATTCCTAAAGTTCAATCACCCATTGTGATAAATATAGTTGTAAATAGTATGGATGCAATTGTTGCAGCCATATATGCACCATTAAGTTTACCACAAGTATTGTATTCCTTCCCACCTAATGATTATATGAAGTATTTTCCAAGATTCAATGGAGAGGGAGAAGTTACTGTTGAAGAGAACATAAAATCTTTCTATAGTTTTGCATATAATTTTAATGTGGAGCATGCAGATGTTTGCATGAGACCTTTTGTGCAAATTGTAGATGGAGAAGCAAGGAAATGGTTTATAATTCTACCTCCTAATTCTATTGTTGTTATTGATGCACTGGATGATACCTTTTTGAGACACCGGGGAGATAAGAAAGATTATTTGTATTCTATCACTGAATTTGGTTCTTTGAAAAGAAAACAAGGAGAATCTGTATCTAATTTTACCAAAAGATTCAATAAAATGTGTAGTAAGATTCTTGATGAAATCAAACCCACAAAAACATTTTCCAAAATTACTTTTGCTAATGGCTTTGATGCATTGGTTTCTTTGTTGTTGAGAGAAATAAGGCTTGTTACTTTGATTTTGATGCAAGAAGAAGCCATTGAAGTAGAATCCAATCAACCAACAACAGAGAAATTGAAATAAAGGAGTGACGGACACAAGAAAAAACAGAGAGAAAAACTTCCTTCTTCTTCTTATACAACATCTGAATCCAAGATTGATGAAATGGCCAAAATGTTGAAAACCTTGAAATATGAAATGGCCAGGATAAAGATGGAAAAAAAACAACCTAACAAGCCTACATAGGAATGAGGATACAAAAATCCCAATCAGTTTAGAAGGCCTAACAATGTTCCTCAATTTTTTCCCATAGAAAGGAGAAATCAAGAAGATCATAGGGTTTTGCCTCCTTTTCAAAATAATGCAGTGGAAGAAGTTGAGGAAATTGATGACACTAAGGAAGATTCCATAGTTCATTTAAATGATACATAATGAGACAATAATATTATGAGGATACTCTTATACTGAATCAATTTGAGGAAGAAGATGATGAAGATATTTCCCAGAAGGAACCTAAAAGAAAAAAATATGATCTTAGGTCTAGATCAAATGGATCAAAAGTGGATATACTTGTTCAAACCGAAAAGACAAATTGTCCAGTCAAATCAGGGTTCAGTAAAGAAGGTTTTGGGGTTAAAATTGATCAATAACAAAAAAAAACTATCAAGGTTGGTACTACAGAGGTGAAGGTATCTCAGAAGCAAGTTCCTTCTTTTGGTTTGGAAAATGAAATCAATAAAATCAAAATCCCCATACCTCTGGTAGAATTGATGAAAACTGATCCTTTTAGAAAATTTATCCTAAAATCATTGCAGTCCCCTTCTCATGTTATTTTTTCATATACCATAAATCTTGAAGATTAAAATCCCGCTATAACTATTGTTCGACGTTTTGAGGATAGATCTGATGCTTCTCCTCCTTTCTACATATCCCTGAATGATCATGAAAAATTATTGCATAATTGTTTAATGGATTCAGGAGCTTCAAATAATTGCATGCCAAAGGTGGTAATGAATGAGTTAGGATTAGACATCACTAAGCCTTATCTAGACCTATACTCATTTGACTCCAGAAAGGTTAAATGTCTAGGAGTCATTAAAGACATGGTTGTCACTTTATCTTAGTTACTTGTGAAAAGTGTGGTGTTGGATGTGATTGTGGATGATATACCTCCTAAATTTGTGATGATATTTTCAATATCATGGGATACGAAAGTAGGAGGTACACTACAAATGGACCTCAGTTATGCTACTATACCTATGTTTTGTGGAGAGCATCAAAGAATGTACAGGGAAGTTAGATTAGCATACTTGGTTAGTGATCATGAAAGTCCTACCAATCATCCTATATATTTTGTTGAATATGAACTTGGTTCTTCCATTTTCCACATTGGTGACAACATAGATGAAACATTACTCACAAAAATCATACCCACAGTTGACGAAAATATAGAAAATTTAGTCTGGAAAATGTCATTTGATGGTGCTTGTTCCAAAGAAGGCTCTAGGGCTAGGATTGTTTTTATTTATCCTGCCAAGGAAGTCATTCCTCTATCATATAAATTGGAATTTGATACAACCAACAATATTAGTGAATATGAATCTCTTCTGCTAGGATTGAAAGATGCTAAAAATATGGATATTGACAAAAATTATGTTTTTTGAGATTCTAAGCTTATCATCCATCAAATAAAAAATATTTATGAAACCAAACAAAAGAGGTTAATCAAGTATAGAAATTAAGTGTGGGATTTTGTTGATAATTTATTTTTGGCCTTCAACATCACTTTTATACAAAAAAACTTGAATCAATAGGAAAATTCTCTAGCATTGGAAGCTAGTAATTTAAGAACTCCAATATTTCCCAATTTAAGCTTTGGAATTGAGGTAAGACACAGACCTTCTATACAAGATAACATAAAATAATGGCAAGTATTTAAAGATGATAAATAGATTAAAAGGTTTTTGGATACCATTGATGAGTTTTCTACTATATTAATAGACCAAGATAATGAAAATGATGATGTGGGAGTTCATGTTGCTAACATCCTTCTAGACAGTATCGTTGGTCATAAAATAATTGAATTAAAAACAAATCATTTTCCAAAGTGTCTTGTTTCTCTTGAGAGAATATTTGATCACAATTATGTGTCCCATAAGCCTGTTATCCAAACATAAGAATATGAAGTGATAGAATGTGATATCAATCCGGACTCAAATCCTAGAATGGTGAAATTATCCAGAAAATTGCTAGAAAAACAGAGAGACGTGTATGTCGATTTGATGAAACAATTTTCATATGTTTTTTATTGGTCTTGTGAATACCTTAAGGTTTTTGATACATAAATCATGCAGAATAAGATTCCTTTGAAGCCTGAATCCAAACTGTCTAAGAAGAAAACAAGACAGTTTAATACATTGTTTCTTCCTATAATTGAAAAATAACTGAAAATATTGTTGAAAGCCAAAATTATAGTGCCTTTTAGATACTCATAATGGGTGGAAAATTTAGTACCTATCAAGAAAAATAATGGGGAGATTAGGATTTTTGTAGACTTCATAAATATGAACAGATGTTCTATGAAGGATAATTATCCATTACCTACAATGGATCATATTCTACAAAGAGTGGTAGGGTCCCAAAGACTCTCCATGCTTGATGAATATTTAGGATATAATCAGATATCAATGATGGAAGAAGTTAGGAGGAAAACTTCTTTTATAACTCCCTGGGCACCTTCATGTATGAAAAAATTCCTTTTGGACTCATGAATGTAGGAAAAGAATTCCAGAGAGCCATGTACATCTCATTATTTGGTGAGAAAGTTAAATTCATGGTTATTTATCTCGATTAAAATATTTTTTTCTCGGAATCAGATAATGAGCACTTACAACATCTTAAGCAAATTTTTGAAAAATTCAGAAGGTAGGGAATATCACTAAACCCTAAGAAGTCTAATTTTTATATGGAAGAAGGTAAAATTTTGGGGCATATTATTTCTAAATAAGGAATTGAAATAGATACAGAAAGGGTAAAGACCATCCAAAGGATAGAGATCCCAAGAAATAAAATTTCTATTTAGTCCTTCATAGGGAAAATCATTTTTTTAAGGAGATTCATACGTAACTTTGCAAAAATCATCAAGCTTATTACTGATATGTTGAATAAAAATCCAGAGATCAAATGGATACTTGAAGAAAAGAAATCGTTTGAAAATATTAAATAGGATTTAATAGTATTTCTCATCCTCGTCAGTTTGGATTATTCTAAAGAGTTTCTGATTTTTTCATTTGCATCTGAAGACACTATAGTTGTTGTTCTCTTACAAATAAATGACCAAGGGTATGGAAAACCTATCTATTTATTCACCATGACTCTTAGGGATTCTGAATTAAAATACGATATTATAGAGAAGAGGGCATATGATTTGGTGAAATCTTTAAAATCTTGTAGGAAGTAATTCCTACATTAGGAAATTACTACATATGTTCCAAATAGTCCAATTAAGGAAATTCTAGTCCAACCATATTGTGAAGGTAAAAGGGGGAAATGGATATCTAAAATTCTGGAATACCACTTGACCATAAACCCACTAAGTTAATAAAGTGACAAGGCTTTGCAAAATTGATGACAGAGTCAAATTGTAGATCAATTGGATTGCATCATTTCTCCATCAAATCAATATATTCAACATTTCAGGTTGAGGAAATTGGTTCACAGGTGAGCAGCTGATATTCTTCTTCACCATGGTATAAAGACATTATTTATTTTCTTCTAAATTTTCAGTCTCCTCCTGATTTAGATAAATCCAAGTTCAGATCACTTAAACTGATATCAGTGAAGTATTGAATTATCAATCAAATCTTGTTTTGGAAAGATCCTAATGGAATTCTATTGATATGTGTTGATGAGGAAGAAGAAAAACATATTTTCTTTGATTTACATCAGGGAGTTTTTGGGGGACATGAGGCAGCCACACCCGTAGGCATGTCCGCTCACACGATATTCCTCTTCTCATGGCCCGAAGAACTCAAATGTTCTTCTATTTCCCTATCGAAAAATCCGCACCCACAGAACTATCGCTTGATCCCCTTTCTTTTCTTATCAAGGAATCAAACTTCGTGACTTCGCGATGTCAAAGGTCGATCACTGGGCTCTGGAATCCCCGAGACTTGATACCCAGTCAATGTTGACTTTTCTCTTTCCTCTATCAGAAATTCCCCTATCGAAATTTCGGTACTCGCGATACCAAGAAACTCGTCTTACCGACTCCCGATGTCGATACGCCGAAACTCCGACGTACACATGCGATTTAAGTTTTCAACTTCCCGTCACTTCTATCGGGATTTCAGACTTCATGGGATCGCGAATCTTGATGTCAATGTCTCGACACTTCTCGCTGTGAAACCCCGACGACTTGTGCCACTTGTCTTCCACTCTGACTCTTGTGGTCCCACACAACTCTCCTGTCAGGATATCGCGTTTCATGATTCCAAGCTGCAAAAATATCATGTCTCTGAATCTCCGATGCTCCGAACTCTGAATTCCTTGAATCTTTTGACACACACCCCAATTGATGTACAGTTCAAATCTCGTCGGAATATCGCGTATCGCAATATCGTGATTCCTGTTGTAATAATTTGGAGCTTCGACTCACGAAACCCCGATCCATGATATGCGTATGAATCCAATGACCCTCCTGGTCCTGATCAATGGCTCGACCTCTCCTGAGCTTGGGACCTTTTGGGAATACGTCACCGTATATTCCCTGCACCTTTCCAAGATCTAACGACTTAAGGTGATTCATGAATTCTCCCTGGGGAACTTCGACTGTTTGTTCCTTTCTCCACGAAGACTTGTTCACCTACGCACAACTTTGCAGCGCCTACTTGAGTACTTCAAGAACAACTTATCTGTGCAATCCTTCGACGAATTCAAGGACCTATCCTTCCTGAGCTTCCACAAAACTTTCAAGTCCTTCAGGAAACTCCCTTGTGCACACTCCTTGCGGCAACCCTTCAACTCCGTCTAAGTGTTGAAACTCTTTGAATCTACGCACACTTGCAGCAGTAATCCTTCCAAGACTCACTCAGGTTCGCAACTCTGAGACTTTTACCTGGCCTTCACACTCCTTGCACGACTCATGTGCCCAACTGCACCTTTGGGATGAATGAGAACAAAAGTTATCTCTATCTAAACCCTCTATCAATGCACTCCTTCCGGACACTTCAACTACACTCCTTGCAGGAATCTCTGGCTCAAATAGAGAAAAAATTGAAACTCATTCCATCTCCCTCTCAAACTTCAATTCATACATGAAATCACATACACAACATATAAAAGCAAATGTATAACTAGAAGAAAACATCAATTGAGCATAACATCCATACATAGAGAACGACACAAAACCATGAATTTGAATCAGAACACTTCTATTAATTCAAATGTCTATACATGACTGTCTTACACAGCTCTCTGCTTCTTCCTGCTCCAAATTATTCTGATAATGTTAAAATGCACAATGAGGGTGTCTATATCCGGTTTCCCTCCTGCTTTCTAAATCTGTCTAGTCTAGAATTAAATTTCTATCTACCTGCATTAACTATTTTAAATGTTGTCTATCTACTAAAGGACGAGAGTTATCTGCTCAAGGTCCATTTACAATATACAAGTGCGCCATCTCTTAAATGACTCATTTAAGACCTGTGCAACAACTTCCAAGGTTATTTCAAAATTTGTGTTGGCTTGTCCAGCTGTCCTCCGCTTCCGCGTTGGCTCGCTTGATGTGTTGGCGATGCTCCTGCATCAGGACATCACAATTGGAAAGCCATTGCTTTCAAAATATTAAGAGCAATCTATTACTGGCATGTAATTTTTTCTGATATATTTTCTTAGGTGAGGGAATGTGAACCATGTCAAAATTTTGCAGGAAAACATAAACTTATGCCTCTACCTTTAAAACCCATCATTACTCCTGGACCTTTTCAATAGTGGGGCCTAGACTTCATTGGAGAAATACTTTACCAAATAGATACTCACAACCATAGATTACTTTACCAAATGGATCGAAGCAATCCCAACCTGAAATGAAATAGATAAGTTAATCATGAATTTTCTTGAATGACATATTTTTTTTGTATTTGGTTGTCCTAAGAAGATGGTTATTGACAATGCTCAAGCCTTCAAATCCAATTCAATGGTTGAATTTTGCAATAAATATAACATCAAGTTGGTCCATTCCACTCCTTATTATCCCTAAGGCAATGGGTTTGTAGAATCATCCAATAAAAGCCTCATAAGGATTATTAAAAAATTACTCACAGAAAATAAAATATCATGGGATTCAAAATCAAAATTTTCCCTATGGGCTCATCAGATCAATACTAAGAAATCAATTGGGACTTCACCTTTCCAAATGGTGTAAGGAACGAATGTTGTTTTCCCAATTCAATTGGGCTTACCTATTCTCAAATTTCTATAAGAAGAGTTAGAAGAGCCCAATGTCATTCAAAGGAGAGTTTTCCAAATCATAGAGGTTCAACAAAATAGAGAGAAGTTGGATTAGAAAGTTGTTATTTATCAGAGAAAAGTTAAAGAAATTTTTGATAAGAAGACAAAAAAGGATATTTTTCAAGAGGGAGATCTTGTATTGAGGTGGGATGCTAGAAGAGAAGACAAATCTAAACATGGTAAGTTTGAAAATTTATGGTATGGTCCTTTCAAAATAGCTAAGGTGATGAACAAAAATGCCTTTCTTTTACACCATTTGGATGATAGTGAGCTTTTGGGAGGCCCAGTAAATGGGAGATTCCTAAAACATTACTTCTTTTAAAAATCAGATAGAAAGTTCACTTTATACAATATAATTTACTTTTGATATGTTTAAGATCAAATAAAGACTCCATATACCCAATGGAACTGTTTCTCTACAGTTTTGTGCTTTTGAATAAAAGATGACAAAGTAGGGAAATAAAGTGGAATAAGAGGGATATGAAAGCATTGGTTAGCCAGTTCCTAAAGTTTCACCATGAAACTTTATCCCCAGAAGGATCCAGTGTTAGTCCTTAATTTTTTTTTTTTGACAATTGGATTTCCTTAATCCCCGTTGTGCCCCTTTTTTCATAATTTCTATTAAACTTTGTTTTTTCCCTTTCTTGGCTTGAAATTATGCTTCCATTATTTTTCTGCATGTTTTCAATTTTTTGAAATAATTAAAAGTTAGGATATAACATGATAAATTCTTTTCACCACATCATATGTCCTTTTTCCCTCTTTTAAATTTCAAAATTTCCAAAGTGGAAAGGATGTTACAAAAATAGTATTATTCTTGCAGTGTCGGGAGTAATTATAGTTGTGCATGTGCCATATTCCTGAGATCGTGTGAAAACATCCAAAATTATTTTCAGAGGATCTACATATCTTGTTATGATCTATATCAGGTCATGTTTTGTAGTGATGATAACTCATTCAAAGGATCAGGTTGTACGGGCCAGTCTAATATGAAATAACCATTCTCGATTATCATTCTCATTGTATGAAATCACAATCTCTCTATTTTTAGTATGTATATTATTTCATGCATGCCTTGCAGGTAAAGGAATAGATCTTATACCTCAACAATTTTCAAAAGATAGTGATTGAAGCCTAAACATTCTCATAAATATTCAGCAGAGTTTTATCAGTTTCATAGAACCAAAGAAGAGCGTGCAGATAACCAGTTTAGAGCCAGAGGAGATTGAATTACTTGAAGCTTATCCTCATATGGTACAAAATTTTAAAGATGCAGGATGGTTCAATTTCTTCTCAGCATTTCAGGGTCATGATGAGTAGGTTTCCGTTATATTTTCACATAATTTCAATGGTTTTGAAATAGTTGTGGGTAGACTCCTCATACACGTGACAAAGCACTCCATAGCAACAACATGCAGGTTACCAGTATACAGAGAGAGGTGGTGGAAGAAAGAAACATTAGTAATGGAGTTTCTTAACCAATTTTTTATCCCATCAAGACAAAAACCTAATTGGAGCCAAGGCATCCCACACAGTTAGGTGATGAAGGAATGGAAAACCTTCCTCATGATCATTCACAGGTACATCATATGTGAGTGGTGTTTTTCTCTAGTTCATCTTTATCATATTAGGTTTTTAATCCATGTGAATGGTGACTATCCTCTCAATTTTCCCTATTTCTTATTGAAAAACCTATCTAAGATGTCTTAGAGAATTTAGACACATCCCACAAAAACAAAGAAAATCCTTTTTCACCAAGGGTTCATTAAAACATTGGTAACCTATGGTTGAATTGAGGTTTAAAGGTCTTGGGACTATTTAATTCGGTCACTAAAATCTAAACAGAAGGAACCTAAGTCTAAAACTTCTAGGGAAAATAAACCTGGAAAAGGTAAAAAGGACTCTCAAACCACTGTTGTTTTTGTGAAAGAGAGATCCCCTACAACCAGGGTGACTCGTTCTAGTAAGAGGAAATTACATACACAACATGGAATTGAATATTTTCCTAGAGTTGAACTTAATGAGAATATCACTAAGGATTGAAGAAAGAATCTTAAACTTGGTAAAGAACTTGATGTTCAAACTGATGAATTGGATGAACCTAAAGACCGTACAACAAACCCAGTCAAAATAACAACCAAGCAGAAGAAAGAGTTTACTGGAAAAAGTTTGCAAAGGGTAAAAAAATGAGAAAGAAAAAGGAACTTGTATCAAACTACCCTAAAAGAGATAATACCAGGGATGCAAACAAATTTAGGTTGAACTCAAAGGTTTTGTTTCATCTTTGTATCAAGAAGGAAAACTTGATTATTATTAAATACAATTAATAATACATTATGGAGCAAGTTTAAAGACAAACCCTTGCATCTTCGTCATACAAGTTAAAGGAGGAATCTGAATAACAAAGGAAAAAAACATGAGAAACGAAGAAAAAAATGCACAGTATTCAAGGATACTTGTAACTAGGGCAACCAAAAGGTTAGTTTTAGTCCCTAGAACTACACACAAAGGCACATATGTAATTGATGGTGATGTTAAATAAAAAAAATGATTTCTTTCCAGAAATAAACCAGCTACAGGATGTTCTAAAAACTAAAGAATAAAAAGGTACTGAAGAAGAGGATCTTAGCATTTGGGTTTCCTCGAAATATTAAATTAAATTAAGAAAACCTCGAACCTCCATAGTTTTGAATCTACCTGCTCGAGTAGAAGAACACCCAAAGTTCAGGATGGAAATAAGAAAATATAAGGACAGGGGAAAATATCGGCAAGGTATTATTATGAAGTTGATGCAAGAAAAGTCCTTAGTAGATAAATGGAATGGAAAACAATAGGAAAAGATACCAAAACTCAAAAAGAAGAGGAAAGATCAACGAGCCCTGCTAAAGGAGGTAAGACAGTCAAACATAAAACTATATTGGCATAATGTGCTATTAAAAACTAAAATAAAACAGAGGGATAGCAGAGCTTCTATAATTATCATACAATGAAATCCCAAAGGAAGCCTGCCACATTTTTAAATTGCTTGAGTCTATTACCAAGATAATGAGGTTGAGCATTTTTGGTTAACATTATTCTGTTCAAATAGAACCTTTTGCAACTCAGGTGAACCATCTTAGCAACAATTTTATTCCTCTTTTGTGGGATTTGGAAAGCTTCATCAAACTTTCATCTAGTCTATATTTGAATTAGTTGTTAAGGAAGACTACATTATAGGAATTAGAAATATTTGTATGAAGATTTATCTCCTAGAAAATAGCCATTTGACTAGTATCTTATCTAAAATGTAATATCAAAAATAGGATCTTCAAGAATAATTTTTTTGTTTAAAAAGACATTGAAAGGACTAAAACAAGGTCGATCCGTTGGGGAATCAAGGGTTATTTTTTTTTGTGAAGACTCCTTTGTGAGGGAATGACAACATTTTCATATTGAAACTAAATCGAAAAGGAATTTTGATGATCAAAAATTGATTTCATGTTATTATCTTCTGTTTTTTCTTACTTGGACGCATTTTTATTTGTTGCTATAAATATGATATCTTTGTTGTGAGTAATGCAGTGAAAATTTTGATGTTTAAATTGTTCATAACTAAGTGTTCCTTTCAAGTACCATGTTCTTATTTCTTAATGATATTTGGGAATGAGAAATATATGTGTGAGTGGAAGGATTGAAAACTCATATGTATTTCTTTCTTCATTTACTTTTTACCATCTGATTTATCAAATTGCATGTCATTTACTAAGCTAGTGAGATATTTATTTTCCTTTGTACATTGAGCCTTATATCCTTATTGTATCTTTGAACCAACGTTCAACGATTTGTAAAATACTTTTTAAAGACTTTATAAAATACCATTGCAATAACTTGATGATGCCCTATCTTTCCCTCTCACAATCAAGTGCAACTTTAGGGACTAACACTCACAAACATCATTCACTCTAGAAAAATACTTTCACCCTATGTCCTTAACATTATTAGATCTTTGTTTGCAGATATGGTCTCAACTATAGTGGTTCTCCTTATTCCAATAAATGACAATGACTAGGGTAAATAGTGGGAACATTGTCTCTGCCTTAAGTGAGTGGAATTTTTCTTGAGCCTCAATGAATACAAAACCACTCTCTTGGATCTACCTGAAACCCTCTTGATTTATTGTCATCTACAACACACCTCTTGATTTTTCATCTATATTTCTCTCTAACCTCATGCTCAAATATCAATTTGATGGATTGGATAAGATAATTACCTATAGCTACAATTATATAAAGTCATAAACACACATAAATTTCACTAATTACACAAATGATCTATATCTCTAAAAATTTGATGCTTTCATTTCTTCCAAAAAGGATATATAAATACAAAAACAAATTTCTAGAGAAAAATAGGATAACTCTCAAGAAGGATCTAGAGAAGAACTATCTAGAACTAACTTTACTATGGTTAATATAGACAACTCAACTCTTTTAGAGATTTGTACCAACAAAACATTAATTATGAGGAGTAATTACCATATTTGAATAGGGAGAGATGATGGAAGAGAGGGAGGGAGAGGATATATGTAAAGTGAAGGAAGGAGGGAGGGAGGGAGGGCAGAGATATAGAATGAAGGAGGGAGGGAGGGAGAGTGAGATAAGGGGGAGGGGGGGGAAGGGGATGAGAGAAGGGGAGAGAGAGGTCGTTTTGTAATGTTCCCTTCCAATTAACCATGATCGGGGTGATGCATTAGTCTATATGACTCTCGTGGGATATAGTCAATAAGGAAAAAGGGAGTCAAGGAGGTGTCACTAAGTAAAAGATTGACAAACCCTGAAAGTGACATTAAATAAAAGAAATATTTATATTTAAATGGAGTTGGAGGGAAAATATTGATTTGGTCAAAATGGGGGAAAGACATAGAAGGTCCAAAGGAACAATAAATAGAGGAGAAACCCTTCCCCTTGGAATTATCATTTAATATCTTACCGAGTTCTCTTGTAGCAAACATTTTCATTGGGGTTTTTGGAAAAAAATTTCCATTGCAAGGTTAGTTTTGGTGGTGCAATATCCACCCTAGCTATAAATAGAGGAGGATTCATATGGATTCCTCATTTGAGTTGATTATGGAGCTTGGTCCCATTCCAGAGAGAATTTGAAATATTATCAGTTCACACAGGGAGTCTGCAACCATTTTCAGGAGAAGACCAGTCACCAGATCCATCAGCACCCAGAGGGTTTCACACAATAATAGCCAAAGTTACTCCAACGGGTTAAGAAAGGGTCATCCCACGAGGCCCCATGAGACACCCCACAAACATCCCGTAAGGAACCCTATAGATTGAGGGTTTGCAATAGATCGGGTATGTGAAGTGTTATGAAGAGTTGGAGGACCACCTGTAGAATGAATGTTAGTAGAGAAGAGTAGTGTAGGGCTTGGAGAGCCTTGGGATTGATAGATTGGAATAATTCCACATTTCTTGTGTTATTTATGTAGTAGATTGTGATTCTTCCTTACAACCATTAGCTTGTTTGCTAGTAATATTTTGTAGCTGATTACAACCATTATCTTGTTTGCTAGTAATATTCTGTAGCTGATTACAACCATTAGTTAACATTGTATTGATTTCAGAATTCCTATCCATAATAAGATTCCATGGTTATTTTCTCTAATCTTCTGTAATGAATGTTTGCTATCTATTTGAAAATATTACTCATTGACTAAGATATCCTATAAGAAGTTAACAAAACATTCATTTAAGAAGGAAATAAACATAATATCTCCCCCTAACCTAGTTGGGGACATTATAGTGTTATCGGATATGGTGATTTTTCCATCCTATGAATATAGTAATTTCTAAAATAAAATGGTGTGGAGGACACACCTATTGAGAGTCACCAAAGAGAGAAAGAAAATTAAATCAAATAAAGTCAGAACCAGAAGGAATAAAGGGAAACAACCATGATTTGATCCAGATACAATAATATATGGTCAAGAGACAAGAAGACACAACAAGGTTCCAGCAATAGTCACTTGAAGCATTCATACAATTATTAGGCCAACACAGAAATAGGTGAATATGGACTTGGTGGATCTCGTCGGAGTGACAAATAAGCACAAAGAATAACAAAAACCATAACCCAACTCAAAGAAGAGTTTAAATATCGCTAGGACTTTACTACCACAATTCCTGACAGGGTAACCTACAAAAGCATGGAGAAACTGGATCACGGGATTTATATTAACACCTCATTTGGGGATTATAAGAAGTTATATGAAAATATTTATGATAATGTTTCCAATAAAGTATTTTGTGACCTCAAACATAAATACAACCCAAGGGAGGGGCATGGTGGAGAACAAATCCCATAGAATTTCAATCTCCTGCGCAAGGTGAGAAGATTGACTATTCCACCCTTCGATGGATAAAAAAAGAGTACGGTCAGGGCTAGCATACATAATCTAGAAACTTACATAAAACTTAACCTAATGACCAAATCAAAAGAAATTTGGTATGCCACTCTTCACTTAGAAGGAAAATCTCATGAATGGTGGTACAATGGGCTAGTGACATAAGGTCACACCAACATCACTTCATGTGTGGACTTCACTCAGATCTTGATGGACATGTTTTACTAGAGGGAGCTTAAAATACACTTTAGGGAGCTGTAACGGTTGAAACAAATAGCCACACCAAAAGCATAAATCAAATAATTTCATAGGATGGAAGTTATGGTGACATATATCTCTAAGAAGAGGTTGATAATGCTATTGATGGAGGATCTAGTTGAACCCATGAGAGGATGGGTTAAGGCCTTTAGTCCAAACATATTACATCAAGCCATCATTTGATCCCAGGTTATGAAGGATGTAGTCAAAAAGAAGGTTCTGACAAAATATTTCATCCCTCAAGGATGCAAGAAGACCAAGTTTCCCACGAATTCATGGTCAAGGAAGGATGAAACAGATGAAGAGACTCGAAGAGAACTAAGGAGGAAGAAAATTTACTTCAGTTTCAAATATACATGGGAACCAAGTCATATATGTATGGGAAAAGGTAAATTGCATTACATGAGGATGATGGTGATGATGAAGGTATTGGACATGATAGTGGTGTGCCATCGCAGATTAAGGAGAAATTGTCATTGCGATGTGTCCCTAAGCGAGTTACCATTTCCACACTTTTATGAGTCCCTAAGTATTATACCTTCAGGTTTACATAAATTATGCAAGGGAAAAGTATTATGGCATTCGTGGATGGGGGAGCTACCCACAACTTCATTGATGTTGCACTTGTCACTAGGAGAAATATCCCTGCAGAGGAATTCGAGGGATTCAATGTCATAGTAGCAGATTGGTACAACATGAGGTGTACTCAGAGGATCATAGGACTAGAAGTAACCCTGGGAAAATAAACATTGATCGATGAATTTGACATCATGTATTTAGCATATACTCATGTTTTGCTAGGATATCAATGGCTATACTCTTTGGGAGATATCCACATGAATTATAAGGATATGAGGATGGAGTTATAGGACGAGGATTGACAACGAGTTTTCCTGAGAGGCATGTTGATAGGTTCCCCCATGATCATGTCTAAACAACACATGGAGGCCCTTTTTAGACATGGATATGTGTCTTTCATAGAAATTGCTTGATTAGTATGGAGAAGCCATCACAATAATGCCACCATTACCCTATGGATATCAAGGAATTTATTCAAAGGCATGAGAGAGTGTTTGAACCATTTCCACCAAAAGAGCACCTGACTGTGGGTTTGAGAATGTAACTGAGATAGAATAGGGGTCAAATCCCATCATCACCACTCCCTACAGGTATCCCAAGAGATTCAAGGATTAAATAGAGAAGGCCATAAAAGAGTTGCTAGAGACATGGCATATCCAACCTAATTCTAGTCCTTTCGCCTCATCAGTATTACTGGTGAAGAAGAAAGATGTTAATATGAGGATGTGCATAGAGTACAGGGCACTAAACAAGAATACCATCAAAAAGAGATACCCGATACCTTATATTGATGAGTTGATAGACAAGATGCATGGGATGGTGTACTTATCAAGGGTTGATTTTTTATCATGATACAACCAGATCCGGGTCAGGGAGGAGGATATCCATAAAAAAACATTCAGGTGTCACTATTGGCACTATGAGTTCCTGTTCACTCCCTATGACTTGACTAACACACCCGCTACATTTCTATCATGCATGAAACATATATTAAACAAAAAATTGAGGAAAGTTTCACTTGTGTTCTTTGACGATATTATCCTCTACAATAGGACATGGGAGGAACACTTGAATCATGTGGATGAGATTCTAACCATTATGGAGCAATGATCACTTTTTTCCAAGGAGGAAAAGTTTGAGTTCGGTTTGACAGAGATACTCTATATAGGGCATGTGATCGATCTTGAGGGAGTAAGGGTGCATCAGGAGGATATTTGGACTAGCTTAAAATAGCCCACCATTAGGACACCCATAGATCTACAAGGATTATTTGGGATATGTAGCTATCACAGATGTTATGTGAAATGATTTTCTCAATTAACAGCACCATTAACAGACCTCACGAATAATGGGGAATTTTGATGGTCATAGGATGCACAAGTGGCATTCGACAAAATGAAGAGGCGCATGAGTATTTTATTATTATTGGAACTTCCATATTTTACGCATCCTTTTGTCCTATAATGTGATGCATATAGTGAAGGGATAGGGGCAGTATTGATGCAAAACTGACATCTGATAGATTTTGAGAGAAGGAATCTAAGGGAGCATGAGGGGCTATACCTAATCTATGATAAGGAAATGTTGGCCATCATGCATGCATTGGAAATTTTCATATATTTCTTGGTAGGAGGATTATCTTTGGTTCTGAATGACCACAATTTCTTGAGATATTTCTTGGATTAGCAGGAATTGAATCAAATATAGAAAAAATGAGTCATTAAGGTGCAGGTATATGATTTAAACATTAAATATGTTAAGGGGAAGAATAATATAGTTGTTGACGCCTTATCTAGAACACCTGCAACCTTATTTATGACAAATATATCAACATAATGGGAGTCCATTCTCTTGGTGGAATACTCCAAGAATTCCTTCACTTGTGATATTTTGGAGGGAAGTATTGAGGATGACATGTACAGGGTAGTATATGAAATAATCTACTACAAATAAAGGATCTATGTTGTCCCCAAGTCCAGACTCAAGGATAAGATTTTCAGGGAAGCAGATGATACACCACTAGTAGGGCACCAAGGGTATCTAAAGAACTACAAGAAGGTAAGGGAGAGACTCTCATGGAAGTTTCTCAAAGGGAATTTACTTCATCATGTGAGGGAATGCATGAATTTCCAACATAATGAATCATAGTTATGACATCCTATAGGACTGGTCCAACCCTTATCAATCCCAAAATAGAAATGTGAAAGCATATCCATGGATTTCATCATAGGATTACCAAAGGTGCAGGGAAGGGACTGTATTTACATGGTAGTAGAAAGGTTTACTAAATATGTCCACTTATTTTCTATTCCTAAAAAATACAATGCATATTAGGTGGAAAATATATTCCTTAGGGAGGTTTTCAGACTCCATGGCCTTCAAAGGAACATAGTCAGTGACTATGATAACAAGTTTCTCAGTGCATTTTGGTAGGAGTTGTTCAAGTTATATGGGATAGATTTGATACCTAGCACTAGTTATCATCCCTAGACGGAAATACAAACTGAGATAGTAAACAAATGGATCAAGGGGTACCTCAGGAACTATTCATCAGGGAAATAATGAGCATGGATAAAATGGTTTCATCTCGTTGATCATTTCTACAACAACACTCATCACATGTCCATTGGGATGATCCCATTCAATGAATTTTATGGATATGATGCTCCGTCTTTTTTGGATTTAAATTTTGGCGAGAGAAGAGCTGCTAAGGCCAAGGATTGGTTACAGGAAATTCAGGACATCTTAAGAGTCCTGAAGGAAAATATGCAGGCCACTTAAAATTAATAGAAAATGTATGTAGATACAGACATGGTAGAACACATATTTGAGGTTGGATATCTCGTCTTTCTTATATTACAGTCGTACATACTATCGTTGCTTAAGAGGAGTGGTGCAGTGAATATTAATCCCCACTTTTACGAGCCCTACAAGGTGATCAGGAGGGTTGGGGAAGTATCATATGAGATGGAACTACAAAATGGCAGCGAGATCCACAATACCTTCCATGTGTCCTTCCTCAAGAAGGCATTGGGATAATATGTCACCGCTTCGGCAAATATTCCTCCACTAGATGAGAAAGGACAATTTATTCTATCTCCCAAGAGGATAGTTTACATCAGGGAACAAAGACATAGGATAAGGGTTACTTGATATTATTTAGTTGTATGGTGAGGATTACCCGCATAAGATGATACTTGGGAAGGGGTGCAGATCTTAGAGCACCCTGATCTGGAATTCCTTGAGGACAAGAAATCTTTGGAAGGGAGGACTCTAATGTCCCCTTCCAATTAATCATGATGGGGGTGACTCAATAGAATATATGACTCTCATGCGATATAGTCAACAAGGAAAAATGGATTCAAGGAGGTGTCACTAGGTAAAATATTGAAAAACCCTAAGAGTGACATTAAATAAAATAAAAAATTATATTTAAATGGATTTGGAGGGAAAATATTGATTTGGTCAAAATGGGTGAAAAATATAGAAGTTCTAAAGGAAGGATAAACATAGGAGAAACTTTTCTCCTTGGAATTATGATTTGATATGTTATTGAGTGCTCTTTTAGCCAACATTTTTGTAGGGTTTTTGGGAAAAACCCTTTCATTGCAGTTTTAGTTTCAGTGGTGGAATCTCCACCCTAGATAGACGTAGAGGAGGATTCATATGAATTCCTCATTTGAGTTCATTATGGAGCTTGATACCATTCTAGAGATATTTTGGAAGCTTATCAGTTCACACACGAAGTTTGCGTCCATTGTCAGGAGAACAATAGTCAACAGATCCATTTGCAGCCAGAGGGTTTCACACATCAATAGCTAGAGGCACCTCTACAGGTTAAGAAAGGGTCGTCTAGTGAGGCCCCATGAGAAACCCCGCAAGCATCCCACGAGGACCCCTATATATTGGAGATTTGCAAAATCTCAGGTATGTGACGTGTTATGAAGAGTTGGAGGACTACCTGCAGAATGAACATCACTAGAGCATAATAGTCTAGGGCTTGGAGATCCTTGGGCTTCATAGATTTGCATCATTCCAAGTTTATTTTGTTTTTTCTGTAATAGATTGTGATTTTTCCTAGAAGCCATTAGTTTGTGTGCTAGTAATATGTTGGAGATGATTACAACCATAAATTATCTATGTATTGATTTGGGATTTCCCATCCATAATAATATCCCATGGTTATATACTCTAATCTTGTGTAATGAAATATTGCTATATGTTTGAAAATATTTCTCTTTGATTAAGTTATCCCATAAGAAGTTAACAAAACATTCATTTAAGAAGAAATAATAATTTCATGGATATAAACATAATATCTCCCCCTAACCTAGTTGGGGACATTACACAGGTGGAGAGGAGAGAGGGAGATAGAATAGGGGCAGAGAGAGAGAGAGAGAGAAGAAGAAGAAGAAGAAGAATATGGGGATAGTGGGGGGGAGAGGGTGACAGAGGGGGGGACGCAGGGATGTGGAGAAATCAAGTGAGAGAGTGAGATATAGAGATAGAGAGGGGGGGAGGGAGGGGAGAGATAATGGTATAATTGGAGAGAGATAGAGAGGAAATGAGAAAAAATGGAGGAAGGGAGTTAGATAGAGTCAAAGAGTGAAAATTATATAGAGAGTTGGGTTACAGAGAGAGAAGGGAAGGGGGAGAGAGGGAAAAAGGGAGGGGTAGAGAGAGAGAGGATTGAAGCATGGAGGGACAAAAAAATGTAAAGAGAGAGGGGGGAGAATGGGGTAGATACAAAGAGAAAGAGAGAGAGGGAGAGAGAGGGGGAGATAGAAAGTGAGTGAGTACGTGAACGAGAGAGAT
>ML780436.1:661388-690218 GCA_009831015.1 Picea engelmannii | reverse complement strand
GAGAGAAAGAGAGAGGGATGATGATACAAAGAGAGGGTGATATAGGGGTAGATGAGATAAAGAGAATGAGATATGGGACAGATAGAGAAACACAAAGAGGGAGAGAGAGAGAGCAAGATAAAGATATAGGTTGAAAGTGAGATGGAGAGATATGGGGAATAGATATAGAGGGAGGGAAAGTGAGGTAGAGGGGGAGAGTAGGGGATAGAGATAGAGGAAAACAAGGAGAGAGGAGAAAGGGGGGAGAGAGATAGGTGGAAATATTGAGTGAGAAAGATGGAGAGAGAGGAAGTGTATAGAGAGAGAGAGAGAAGGAGGGAGGGAGAGAAAGAGAGAGGGAAGGAAGAAGCCATAGATTATTTTCAATTTCTCCAATGGGATAATTTTCCATGGATTTCCCCAAAAACATATTTTTTGATTTCCATTTTTTTCTAAAAATGATTCACCCAAATTCATAAAATAAAATTATTTTACATCAAAAATTGCCAAAAAATTATAGAAACTATATAAAATCCTTATAAATTTTAATATTTTTACAAAAGTATCACCTAACATTTTGCATATCAAGGACTAGTAAGATTAGCCCATGTTTCTACATTTTGAATTTTTTAATTTCCATCCTTAAAATTATCCTTGGCATTATCCTTGGCATAAGGGAGAGAGAGAGAGAGAGAGAGAGAGAGAGAGAGATAATTAGAGGGAGGAAGGTGGAGAGAAGGAACAAGAGATAAATTGGGGTAGAGATAGAGATATATGGAAAGATTAAGAGAGGGGGGGAGTGATCGTGGAGAGAGAGGGGGGCGGAGAATAGATAGAGGGAGAGGGAGAGAGGGGAAAAGAGAGAGAAAGAGAGTGGTCACAGAGATAGGGGAAGATAGAGGGAGGGAGAGGGAGATGAAAAAAGGAAGGGAGAGAGAGAGAGAGAGGGTGGGAGGATTTCCTAAGTTTTCTACCCCAACCATGTTCCAGGAAATGATAATAATTCCCAGAGATGAAAACCTTACAATGGTGACCATATCCCAACTAGGAGGGAGATTATACTCTTAAAATATTATGTTTGGTGGTTAAAGACATTGTTCTTGGATTTGGATGTTTGGAATCTACTTTAGGTCCTAATGTTTGAATTTTCCTCCCTTGACCATGTTTAACAACCCGCAACCCATACTTGGTTCTTGAAAAATTCTAACAGTGTACATATTGTAATTTCTAGGACAAATATCCAACATAGAGATCATTTTTTGTTGTAAGAGGACTCATTAATGTATCTTGAACCTTGCAAGCTACTTTTTATGCCTACTAAGAAATTTTATCACTTGACCTTGATCCATGTCCTTAGAATGATACCTATTTCTCGAAAAACCTTAATGGTGCTAATATTCCCACAAATTGGTGAATGATACACTTAGTAGGTCATGTGGGTGGGTTCATGATGTTGTATGTAGCTTTAGATTCATGAGTTCATGGCCTTGTTCTATGGCTCAAGATGTCAGTGCCACTAGGTGATTTTGAATAGTTGGTATGTGTCCCAAGGTATTTGAAATGATACACACATGTTGGTTTTTTTTTCCGAGGGGTAACAAGAGGGGGCTGCCCAGGACCCCTTGTTCAAGGATCAAGGGCTGGAGCCCCTGACAAAATTTTTTGGGGAGTTCATAGGGGGTCACTTCAAAAGGATGTTGTGTTAGTAAGAACATGAGTTCATTCCTCATAATTCGTCCATGCTTTAGAAATGTGTGCTCATTCCTAAAGACACATATGTTCTTGTCATTTCATTTTTTCTTTTTGGGTAGGAGTGACAACTCTAGGATACTTTTTTTCGATTTGGTTGCCTTGAATTTTTCTTCAAGGAGAAAAACCTAATGGTTTGGGATGAAAATACATTAAAACGTCCATTTTTCCAAATACCTCTCAATTTCTCTATTTTTGAAATTATTTTTCTATGGGATATAGAAATATGTTTTCAATAAAATTATGCACACATAAGGTCGACTATATTCCAAATATACATTTTTTTTAATTATTTTTGTTTACTATTGTTAATATATATTTTTCTTGACATATATAATAATCCTAAAATACATATTTATTGTCTTTCATCTATAAATATTTATCAACTTAAAACCATTTTTAAAAGAAGTTATGCACCACACTATAACAAACCTAGATCGACAATATAAAAAGAATAACAAATTGTTTGATAATGCTAAGACCCTTGTACCCAACAAAAACAAAAGGCCTTCTAGTTTCAAGGATATAATGAATTTCATAATTTAGAAATATATAAAATTACTATTTAAATTTTGAAAAAATACCCCACACTAGATCAAAGTGTTGTGTACAATTCTACAATTTTTTAAGGAAATTCCATCATTAATTTACTCAACAAATACACTAACAAAAACATTTGCACTATATTTTACTTAAAAATTAACATACCACTATTAGAAAAAAATCCAATTTCACATAGTTAAATACAAAATTTATATCAATAAAAAATATATATTCGGAAAGATAATTCAATTTCCTACATTTCATCTTTTCGCACCATATTTAAAGTCATTTTTAAAGTACCTTCACTAATCCGTTCAAGTTAATATATTGTTTTTTTTCCATGTTTTAATTGTAACTAACGCATCATTAAAGACTGCCAATAACTTCCACCCAATTTTTTTGGACATTATCTCTATAAAAAAAATATAAAAATGATTTACAAACTATAACTATATGAAATCACGAGAAACTTATTAAAAGTTTTATAAAATATAATTATGCCATGTATAATCTTAATTTCATTTTCATAAAACTTCCATATAAATCTTTTTATCTAAACACTATGTATTTCCCAATTAGTAACGAAATATATAATGAATCTCTCTTGAATATGAAATATGGTCTTTAGTTTCCTAGTTATGAACTAAAGAGATAGATCATGAACTCAATCCATGAAATTTTAACACAAAGCATGGTTTAGAGAACAATATTCATCATTATTGTACTCAAACATTAATATCATGCATCGTGATCTAAGAATGCTTGCATCTCCTATAGTCATATGAGGAATAATTAGGGATTTTTTTCTTTGTTTTTTCTGGACCTTAAGGACTTTTTGGATAAGGAACCCATAACCTCTACACTAGCAATCGAATTGTTCCCAAAGATTCATTTTATAGGAACTCATGGGATTGTTCCCAAATATTCCTTTCATATGAACTATGTCATGGGTTGATGTTCCCAAATATTCCTTTTATATGAACTATGTCATGGGTTGATGCCTTGTGCATGGTTTATACGGCCTCGAAGCAATAATTATGGCGAATGTATCTAGTTTATGTCTCATAAACATGGCATGGGACATGAGATATATATTTTCTAAACTAAAATTCAAACGTGTTTACATATCTCATTCATAGGACAAATATTGCATATATAACATTTATAATGTTTTAGGGATCCTGGACCATGACCCTGAGTCATCGAAGAAATGGGTAAGTACTAAATTCCCTTGTTTTTACCCAAAATCACGGCCTAGTCCATAAAAACCATGTTAATTATGGAAAACATAAAAATCATTACCATATCATAGTCATGGGTTAAAGACTCTTTCAATGAGACATATTTCATTATTTGACTCTTCAATTGTGGTTCATACCATGTTAATTATGGAAAACATAAAAATCATTACCATATCATAGTCATGGGTTAAAGACTCTTTCAATGAGACATATTTCATTATTTGACTCTTCAAGTGTGGTTCATAATACTAGTGAGAAGTTTTAAATACCCAAGTAGTTGGATTTAGTCCTAATCCATGTCCTCATTGATTACACCCATACCTATTATGAGGAATTCCATAACCATATTCATATCCTATTCATAGTAAAATTATTCCATCTATATCTATATGGCTTGTAACATGGTCTATGGCCTCGTGCATGCCTAATGAGTCCTAGCAATATTTCATCTATATCTATATGGCTTGTAACATGGTCTATGGCCTCGTGGATGCCTATGAGTCCTGGAAGAAATGCTTGGGATCTAATTTTTTTTTTGTTTTCCCTAAACAATATCCAAGAGCATTAGACTTGTCCTTATTATTGTAAAACTAGAAATATTTCAATATCCTAGTTATAATCCCAATATTTATTTTATAAGGAATGTTTCTTTGTCTCGATTCTCATGATTGAATATAGATGGTGAATGAATCTCGAAAGAAATTATTAATTTCGAAGTTTGTAATTTATGGCCCTTAACCAATGGCTACATGAGACCTATTCATTCTAAATAAAATATCTCCACTTTGTATAAAATATCTCCAATATATAGCATTTTAAAAGATAGAATGTGTTCCCATTATTAATATTTTTTTAGTTCTCTTGTTCTTTATTGTTTTTTTCATTTTCATTTTATGGATGTCATGAGACCTATTCATTCTAAATAAAATATCTTCACTTTATATAAAATATCTCCAATATATAGCATTTTAAAAGATAGAATGTGTTCTCATTATTAATATTTTTTTTAGTTCTCTGGTTCTTTATTGTTTTTTTCATTTTCATTTTATGGATGTTAGTACATATTATATGGTGGGCAAGTGTGTTTTCATTTAAGCAAGTGGATGGATTTATATTATATAAACATGGATTAAAGAACATGAATCAAAGTCATTACAACAATATAATTATTATGAATTTAATGTCATTTAAGATAATTTTTGAGTGGGAAGATAAATCTCATTCTTCCCGACCACTCAAGTTAGACCTAATTGACATTTGCTCCATCTAGTTACTTACTTATTAATTGAAAAAATGCTTATATAAATATAATAATGAAGGGAAGATGTTATATCTCTTATAAACAATTATTGGCATTAGCATACATACTTCCATACACATTAAATATCTATAATGTACTTACAATTCTCGAACGTTTAGATTTATGTTTCATGTAGTATGAAATAGATTACTATTGGATTTTATTATGGACAAAGGTTATGAAAAATAACTCATACCAATGCTTATCTCCCATAATTATGTGTTGTTGTTACAGGAGAAAACAACAATGCTCATTCTTAGGATAGTATACTAAGAATTTTTAGAGCCTAGGGTGAGTTATATGTCCGCAATAATGGGTTTGTCTAATAATCGGCCATGGGCTTGTCTATCTAAGAAAGAAAAATTATTCCGCAATAATGGGTTTGTCTAATAATCGGCTATGGGCTTGTCTATCTAAGAAAGAAAAATTATTCGAGCTTTTCGTTCTTTAAGTTGCATTAAAGTTTCAATTGACAATTCTTTTAAAAAAAATGATAACAAGGTTACGAACTGTAAAACAATATTTAGTGTAAAATCACTTAGTTTCCAATAGGAGGAAGGGAGGTCATAGTTAAAACTATACTTAGTGTAAGATATGTTAGTTTCTAATAGTCTAACAACCCCAATCATTACGACTACACAGGACGCAACACAAACACAATTTTTTTTTATTTTTTTAAATGAAGGATAACAACAATGACAATAGTTAAAAAATGCAACTGGAGGACAACAAAACGCATACAGATCAAGCAATAGTAAACACTGAATCAAATGCTATCACATCAGGCAACTGGACGAAACATGCGGTAATTAATAGACAGGTAAAAATGACTACTTGCCCAATATAAACAAGACACCACCTACAAGCTAAAAGACAACATCAATTACAATGAACAACACCCATATCAGGAAGCACAGACTCCGACCAGGTTATCATTCGCCTCTATCTATCAGAGCACGCAATTATCCCCTCATCAAGAATCATGTTGTCACAAGGCGATGGGTGTGACAGTAACCAAGGCACAACACAACACATCTAGACCAATAACTCAAGAAAATTGAATGCGTTAGGAGACCAAATTAACTAAATAAAATCATGAATACTAACCCTAGCACCCAATCAATAGGTCAACAATATGTAAGGGAATCTGACGACTATGACATTCATACAATGCAATAATTTCCTCACGCAACAAAATTGATCTCTACACATTAAAATGATTATTATCAAACAATTAGTTCAATGCAACAATTCCAATTCTGATATCGGATGGGTGATTCCTAGGGAGGACTTCGCTATCTTTTCCACTGGGACAAATAGGAAACATTGCCCTTCAAACAATATAAAACCCTTTTTTTTTAACTGAATGTGCTATAATTTTAAACTAAAACAATATGATAAGATTGTTTCCTATGGAATGTATTATATTCGCTATCTATATAATCTATCTAGATATCACTGTAATTGCGGGATGTAATACTACATTTATTGATAATTGTTGTTGTAGTTAAATATGGTCACTGGCAACGACAAAGACATAACAATGCCTAAAAAATATATTGCTATCAAGAAGGGTTACTATAAAACGTTGTTTAACTGTATAAAATATGTTGTCTATTGATATAAAAACATTGTCTATATAAATATAAATATAAACATGCTATCTATGTAAATATAAATATGTTTCCCATAAAAAGGAAACGTTGTCATAACAACATACCATGCCACCATTACCATCACAATTATTACACGGTCACCAACATATTCACTATCTATTAAATGCAATTACACATTCACTAATTATTGTCATACAACATTTAAATCAATGTATATAGACACTCTCATTTAAGTATGAATTATCTATCTATAGAATAATTCTGCATTAATTTGTTGTCTCTAGAATATCTACTGTATGAATTCATTGTCTAACTAACCATTTGATACATATTCCAGAGCTATAAATGTATTAAAATGCAATCCAAATATAAGCTAAAAACACAACCTATATATATGTTGAACGTAGTCTAAAAATGTGTTGAGAACACAGTCTATTAAATCACTTAGTAAAAATAGCTATTGAATTACATTCGAAGGAGAATTTAACTCTATAAGACTTAAGTAACCACTTATAAAAAAATTCTATAAGGGTTCGCTATAATAATAAAAATTTCTATCATACAGATTACATTAAGGAAACGCTAACTGTCGAGCAAGGAAATACACATAAAGGAAATACATAAAAAGGAAACATTGACCAAACTGTATATTGTTATGATTATTTCACTACATTCATTTGTTGTCATACACAATAGTAATGCAATGAATCGTTCTCTATTAGACAGTCATATAATACAATAAATTCACCCAACCAATACACAATTAAAAACACATCAACCAATTCGTTGTCTAGGTAATAAAGTCATTTAATCAAAAGGTATGATATCCTTGTCCTCTAAAAGTATGGGCTTTGTTTTAAATATAACTTGAATACGAATATAAAGCTATAGAAACATGTAGAAATACATTGTATCGCTATGAAAATTCAATGCTATACAAATACACAGCTAAAAGAATTATATCGCTGCCATCCAATATATATAATTGCTGCAATGGTGTAAGGGACATCGCTAGTATAATACTATTAGCTTCGTAGTATGAATCTATTAAATTCACAGAAAAAATATGTTAAATTCGCAGTAAATTTCGCTGGTAATAATATATTAAATATATGCAAAGAATGTCTTGATACATATCATAAAACATTGTCCCAAAATTTATTGTCAAACATCAAAAACTGTCCAAACGTGGTCAATAGAAAAAGGGTAATCACTGACTTTTCCAAGGGTAATTCGCAGTCAAGTAAAATGGTAAATTGTTGTCATAATAAAATGGTAAAACACAGAGTACATCAATGATAAAGCTGGCATATTAAAGATGAAATCATAGAGGGACTAGCGATAAAGCGATCATGTAATATGAAGAATAAAAGAGCCAAAAACTGGACTTTTGCTGAGTTTTCCAATGGTAATCGTTGAGCTACCTAATGGAATCACTGAGTTAAAAATAATGACAATTGTTGAGCAAAGAATTGGAAATCGATGTATATAAAACAATATTACAACAATAAAATCACAGTCACTATATAAATTAAAATGTTGTCATTCACATATCAATAATGTTGAGATTTTACCAATTAAGAGCTAGGAAATTTCATTAAAATTGTTGAGAATAAAATGCCATAAAAAAAATGCAGAGGTGATGTAAAAACGTAGAGAGTATTAAGTTGTTTGCAGAGAGAAATGATAAATAATATGCATAATTAATCAATCACAAGAAGGTGCAACGACAATCATTCATCCATGAATCAACCAAACGCAAAGATAAGTAAGGGGTAGACAACTGGGAAAAAATTATCCTTCGCTCATCATCCATGCACAAAAAAACAGGGCATTAGAATCTATAAGTCTTTAAACACCAAAGTGATGACCATCGATTCGGCTACTGGATGACTGCTCAGGTATGGACTGATGACTAAAGGGATAAGGGAAAAAAAAATATTTGTAATAATAAATAAAATAGAAACAAAAAAGTCATAGAAATCAGGGGTGGGTCAGTAAGGAAAGAAATTCAAGATGCAGCGAGCATAAGACTAGGATGGCATTATGTTCTTTGATTAAAATGTTGAGTAAAACACATTTTCTTACACAATAGAGGTACAGTAATGAAAGCGCAAGAACAACAATAATATACCATTCACAAATAAATGTCTACGTACTATACCCCAATGCGACATCTCCGAGTCGTAGTCCCACATGGGCTCCATCTAGCTCTTGGTTGTCGATCGATGTGACCTCACTGGTACCTCCCATCCAAATCTAGGGGTATTCTTCTTCCCCCTGATTGTCGGGAGCCGCAAAGGGGCCATGCACACTATACCAGAGAATAGCTAGCACCCAGCTCACCTCGCAAGGTCAAGCTACCACTCGTTACCTGAGCTAGGTATCCCAACTCCCATAAGATAAGTTTAGTCAGGGAAAATATTTAGTAGCATAATGTTACACATAAATATCAGATCCATACTCCTCCTCCTCCATCCTTTTTATAGAGTTTTTAAGTTATTTCTTTCCCAAATTCTCATTTAAATTCTTTTTCATTATTTTAATCAGAAAAAAACCTCCGCCATACACATGTCACCCATCACCTTACCTCCACCAAAAATTAATTTCATTAATTATTTAATTATTCCTATTTCCCTCACCCACCTAAAAGCATTCCTAAAAACACTCCTTCATCTCCCAATATTCCCTTACACAACTTAAATGACTTATGCCTTACTAAATTCCTAGTTGAGTTCATATTTAGAAAGTTCTTAAAGGCAATATTCCTAACTGAGTTAGACATTCATCTTTTTCCTTACGTTTCGCTTTTTCTTTATGTTTCCCCTTTTTCCTTTAGTTTCCTAATTCTTCTAAGTTTCCCTCTTTTCCCTTTTTAACTAAAACTCAATTTAGCAAGTGTAGACAACAACCATTTACCCCTTTTCTTTTTAATTAAAAATTAAATTAGCATATTTAGATAAAACAATCATTTCCCTTTGAAAATTTTAAATTCCCCCATTGTAATTTGATTTTAATAATTTTATTGAATTTATTACCCCTTTATTGTTACATGTTTAATTTTATTATTATTATTATTATTTTACCACATGTTTTACTTAGACCTAGATTTTGATTTCACTAGGTTGGGCGACATTTTTATTATGGATTTTTTTTTTAAATCTTACTGATCACATCATTCATTTTAAGGCTGACTAGGTTTATTCACATACTTGTTGAAATCACAACGTGCCCTTTAGGACGCACTAGGTGCTCCAAGGGTGCCACTTGCCTTTTTCCTTTTCCCTTACGGGACGTGCCCTTTAGGACGCACCACGTGTTCCAAGGGTGCCACTCACCTCTTTCCTTTTTGATTGCGCGACATGCCCTTCGGGACACACTCCATGCTCCAAGGGTTCCACTCACCTCTTGACTGACTTGGTAGACATCAGAAAACCCTGGAGTCAATACTCCGCTAGGTCATATTGTAGGAGACTAAGGGCCTCTAAGGAATAAGGCCCCTGCATTATTGTGCACCCCTTAGTATCACTGTGAGCAACTGTCGCAGTCTTCCCTCAAGGCATTGTGGGTCTTCTCGAACTAGGTAATTATTAACCTATAGTCTGAGCCACAACATGAGTGCTAGTAGGTTTTGGTAGGGTTGTTGTCCACACCTCTCCCTTTGAGTATCTGGTTTTCGTGGGTGACCCCTCAGCTCCACATGTGAGTCTGGTCGACAAGCTATTGTCAGCCTGCATCATCAACAAATCATGTCAGCAATAATAATCAATCATCATAACATCTAATCAGATGTACATAAGTCATATAAAAAACAATCAAACCCCAATAGTCCACTTCCTAATTCAATCCAGAGTCCAAGGGGTTTCATCGATGCCTCTTCATCCTCGAGGTCCAAAGTCCTGCACACTCAGGAGAACCCAGTCAATAGCACCTGTCTATGTCAACACAACAAAATAACATATCATCATATCAATAATGCCTCATAATCATAATCAAACGACCAACAATATAATAATCCGAATCACTTGAAAGCAAGTTTCCTCAAAGAATAAGTTCACTTAGTGTGCGTAAGAGGGGGATGTTACATACACCCCCTCTTCATCTAAACTTCATGCCGAAGTTTCATAGTATATATGTGCCGAAAATAATGTGTATTATAGTACCATTAGTCTATCTATCAAACAAAAATGGAAACTATTGGTGCATAGTGCGAACTATAGTTGTCCCATTGGACCTTGAACTGATCTATTGTTCGACATCATAGCTGTCAAATGAAATGATCTATTATACGGATTGACTCAGCCGTGAGCGCGCCCTCGTCAGATACCTGCAAGGAATTCATGTCAATAACATGTGTAAGATCAATAATATAATGTCTCAAAACAAATATGAGAAAAACACCGTGCATACGCCTCAAATAATCATGCAATGCTATCCGATAGGCCATGGGCCCCTTCTTCCCCATAATCTTGAAAGGTCCCACGAACCTAGGAGATATTTTAGCACCCTTTCCAAACTTGATCGAACTCTTATGCAGTTTTACCCATAAGAAGACTCGATCACCAACTTTGTAACTACGGTCGACATGGTGCACATCGACATAACTCTTCTACCGATCCTGTGCTTCTTTGATCCTTTGTCTTATTTTTTTCATTTGATATTTCATTTATTGGATCACTTATGGTCCCACCAGGACCCTATCCTAAAGTTGATCCCAACTCAAAGGCGTCTGACATGGTCACCCATAAAGAAACATGAAAGGCACCATCTTAATGGTGCTTTGGTAACTGTTGTTATATGCAAATTCTACAAGTGGCAGGAATTATTCCCAATGATTTTTTTGGTCCATCACGTACATGCATAACATGTCTTCCAAGATTTGGTTGGTTTGTTTGGTCTGCCCATCTGTCTTCGGGTGATACGCAGTACTAAAGTTAAGTTGGCTTCCCAAGGCCTCTTGGAAACTGGTCCAAAATCTTCCAATAAACACTGATCCTTGATCATATATAATCCTCTTAGGCACTCCATGTAGCCTCATAGTCTCACTGATGAAAACTCTATCTATGTCAGGTTCTTGATACGTCATATGCACAGGAATAAAATGAGCACTCTTCATCAGAGCATCTACTACCACAAAAATCGAGTCATGTCTCTTTGCCATCAGTGACAATCCAACAATGAAATCCATCAAAATAACCTCCCATTTTGATTCCAGAATAGCGTGTGGATGTAGTAATCCTGTTGGATGTCTATGTTCATCCTTCACCTACTGATATTCTAGACATCTGGTCACGTAGTTGACTATGTCTACCTTCAATCATTTCCATAAGAATAAGGGTTTAAGGTCTTCCCTCATCTTCATGACTCAAGAATGAGCAATGTACACTGCTCTGTGAGCCTCGTTTAGGATCAAGCTCCTCAACTCATCGTTCGGTGGTACATAAATTCGATTTTTAAATCTCAATAATCCATCATCATCTGATGTAAATCCTTCAAATCTTGGTATCATCATGGTGTTTAATCCGATAAAATCCTTGACCTCTTTGTACCAGTCATCATTGCACTGTAAAGTTACAATATTTTCAAGTAGATTCGTCTGAAGAGGCATCACCTAAAATATGTGTGGTCTTCAACTCAACGCATCAACCACTCTGTTCATTGTTCCCTTTATGTAATTAATCTTGAAGTCGTACTTGCTAAGCAATTCTGACCAACGTCGTCGTCGCACATTTAGGCCGCTTTGCATAAATATGTGTTGTAGTCCATAGTGGTCTATTTTTAGTCCAATTTTCATCCAATAATCTAGTGTCTCCAAACTCTCAAGGCATATGCAATGGCTAACAACTCCAAATCATGCATCGCATAGTTCTCCTCATGCCTTCTCAACTTCCTCGAGATGGAAGCGATCACTCGACCGTATTGCATCAATACTCTTCCTAAGACTTCCTTGGATGGGTTAGTGCATACCAAGAAGTGCGTGTCCATGTCAGGGACCTTTAGTATCAGTGTTTTTTTCAACAGCTCCTTGAGCCTCCTAAATTATTCCATGCATTTCTTGGTCCAAACAAACTTCTTGTTCTTCTTCTGTAATTCTACGATCGGATTTGCTATCTTCAAAAATCCCTCGACGAACCGTCAATAGTATCTTGCTAAACCCATGAAGCTACACACTTTCAGGACATTTGTCAGTGCAAGCCATTCCACAATAGCCTCGACCTTTGCTATATCCATGACGATATCTTTGCCAGAGATGACATTCCCTAAGTAGTGAATCTTCGATTTGTAAAATGATCATTTAGACAATTTCCCATACAATTTGTTCTCTCGTAGACACTGTAGTACCAAGCGCAAGTGCTCGTCATGTTCTTCCATCATTTGAGAGTAAATCAAAATATTGTTAAAGAATACTTTGACGAACTTGTCCAAGTACTCATGGAACACCTCGTTCATAAAACTCATAAATACCTCTAGAGAATTCATCATTTCAAACGGTAAAATAGTAAACTCGTAATGTCCAAACCTCATCCTAAAGGCAGTCTTAGGGACGTCATCCTCCTTGATCCGTAGCTGGTGATACCCTAATATCAATTTGATCTTTGAAAACACTGACGCACCCTTCATCTGATCAAACAAATCATCAATCCTTCGCAACAAATATTGATTCTTGATCATTACCTTGTTCAATTTACGATAGTCAATGCAGAGTCTCCACGGTCCATCCTTATTTCGTATGAAAATAATAGGTGCACCCCATGGTGACACACTTGGGCGTATAAGTCCTAGGTCCAACAACTCCTTCAATTGCATTCTCAACTCCTGTAACTCCGGGGTCAACATCTGATAAGGCGTTCTTTCTATCAGTTCAATCCCTAGTTTAGGTCTATGGTAAATTCCAACTCCCTCTCTAGCAGAATCCCAGGTAACTCCTTTGAGAAGACATCCATAAACTCTCTCACCACCGGAATGTGTTCTAGACCTTCCACTTCTCCCTTCTCGTTTAACACAAGGATCGCATAAAGCTTACATCCCTTGCCCATGCTCTTCCGTAGTTGTAAGGAAGAGATGAACCTTAGGGAAACTACCTGGTTTCGACTTTTAATCACACGTCTCTATCCCTCATCATCGACTAAACTCAACTGTTTCTTCTTATAGTTGAGTATCGCCTCATGCGATTCTAACCAGTCCATACCGATCACAAGGTCATAATATCCTAACATCATGACGTATAGGTTGGCCCTGGTGATAAAATCTCCCAGGTTAAGGCTACAACCTGTAACCTTCCCTCGAACCTTTTGTTTGGATCCTAAATCCATCTCTACAAAGCTAAACTCATCCTGTTTGACTTCCTTTACCTTAATTATTTTTAGGGTTGCATCATAAATGAAACTCTTTGTAGCACCTGGATCTATCAAAATACTAAGGATCTGGTCAGCGATGGTACCTCACATCTTGAGCATAGATGATTGGTGTTTGGCTTTGTCGTTATTCACCACTACATGAATCCGATGGGCCTTGTCCAAATCTCTCATCGTAGTGGGTCTGGCTGATCCAGATTCTCTAGTCCTCTCTACTGGGCAGTCGTACTGGTAGTGTAGTTCCCCACATGTAGAACACCCCTTCTTGGGTCTAGTACTCCTGGTACTCGAAGTAGAAATTGACAACCTATCACCCTAGAATCCTAGTCTGTTCTACTAAATAGGCTGAGACTGTTGCTATTGTAGTCATTATTGTTGTTGGTGTTGTGGTCCTCGGTAAGGATTCCATTGCTGATGTGCTTGTCATAAAGGTGTACTGAAATTGGATCCTCTCTAGAAGCCACGATATCCCAGTGAGCGCCTAGCTAGTGTTTGATGCTGCTGCGCACCAGATGACACCTACCCTACTGGTCTCACTGGAGTCTAGCTCTGAACCCCATTGATAAGATACTCCTTTTCTATGAGGGCCTTCTGGATGAGATCATGCAAGGTCTAAGGCATCAGAACCCTAACCTTTGCATGTATGTTGACATTAAGGCCAAACAATAAACCATTGACCTTAAGTTTCTCTCTATTAAGGTGCAGAGCATACCTAAGAAAATCCATAAATAGGCCTCATACTCAAGCACCATACAACCGCCCTGTCACAAGGCATTGAACTCATTGAGTTGATGCTCAATAAATTCATGTGATAGGTACCTCTCTCGAAACCATTCCTTGAACAGTTCACATGACACGTCTTCGATGACCATGTTCAATTGTGGAATGAGCATCTTCCACCAAAGAAGAGCGCTCCCCTTTAGTTGAAATACATTCATGTAGACCTTCATGTTGGATTTATAGTCGTGAAGTGCAAAGCACATCGCTATATTCTCCAACCATGCCTCGGTGGTTGCATTGTCCGGGGCACCAAAGAACTTGGGAAATTTGACCTTCTCAAGTCTGCGGTGAATGTTACCAGTATCGATTGGAGCATGCAGTGTACCCTCAGGGGGTGTCAACACCCTAACCTCATATGTATCTAAACAACTGATCAATGCCTCAAACATACGCTGAAAGGACCTCATGAGCCCAACCACATCACCCATTGCTATCTTCTCCTACCCGACAACCCGTTCATCTCCCTGGGGGTTATACCCCTCAGGCATGGATGGTGCTAGAGGCACCGCGCCTCATCCCCTAGCACCCCATCATCTACCTCTGCGACATCCTCTAACCATTATTACCTACATGAATACAATTCAAATTAATTAGCAACCTTATAATCAGAAATCAAATTAGAAAAATTCATAGTGATCTGAAGTTGTAGATCGAACCCGCTCTGATACCATATGTAACGACCCTAATCGTTACAACTACACGTGAAGCAACACGAAGGATTTTTTTCTTTTTCTTTTTTAAAGCAGGACGAAAACAATCACAATAGTTAAACAATGCAACTGGACGACAACAAAATGCACACAGATAAGGCAACAAAAAACAATGACTCAGACACTAGCACATTAGGCAACTGGATGAAACATGCGATAATTAATAAATAGATAAAAATGAATACCCACCCGATATAAAGAGGACAAAGCCTACAAGCTAAAGGACAAGATCAATTATAACAAACAATGCCCATATCAGGAAGCACAAACTCTGACCAGGTTATCATTCACCTCTATCTATTAGGGCACAAAATGATCCCCTCATCAGAAATCATGTCGTCACAAGGCGATGGGTGTTACAGTAACCAAGGCGCAACACGACACATATAGACCAATAACCTAAGAAAATTTAACGTGCTAGGATACCAAATTAACTAAATAAACACATGACCACTAACCCTAGCATCCAATCGATAGGTCAACAAGATGTAAGGGAATCTGACGACTATGAAATTCATACAAAGCAATAATTTCCTCGCGCAACAAAATCGATCTGTACACATTAAAACAATTATTATCAAACAATTAGTTCCTTCCAAAAATTCCAATTCCGATATCGGATGGGTGACTCCAGGGAGGACTTCGCTATCTTTTCAACTAGAAAAAATAGGAAACATGTCCCTTCGAACAATATAAAACCCCTTTTTTTTTAACTGAATGTGCTATGTTTTTAAACTGAAACAATATGATAAGATTGTTGCCTATGGTACACATTAGATTCTCTATCTATATAATCTATATAGATATCATTGTAATTGTGGGATGTAATATTGTATTTAATGATAATTGTTGTTGTAGTTAAAAATGGTTTCCGACAATGACAAAGACATAAGACTGCCTAAAAAATATATTGTTGTCAAGAAGGGTTATTGTAAAACATTGTCTAACTGTATAAAATATGTTTTCTATTAATATAAAAATGTTGTCTATATAAATATAAATATAAACATGCTATCTATGTAAATATAAATATGTTGTCCATAAAAAGGAAACATTGTCATAACAACATGCGACGCCACAATTACCATCACAATTATTACACGGTCACCAACACAATTGTTGTCTATTAAATGCAATTACACAGTCACCAATTACTGTCATACAACATTTAAATCAATGTCTATAGACGCTCTCACTTAAGTATGAATTCTCTGTTTTTAGAATACTTTTGCATTAATTCACTATCTCTAGAATATCTATTGTATGAATTTACTGTCTAACTAACCATTTGATGCATATTCTAGAGCTATCAATGTATTAAAACACAAACCAAATATAAGCTAAAAACACAGCCTATATATATATATATATATATATATATATATGTTTAACATAGTCTAAAAATGTGCTTATAACGCAGTCTATTAAATCGCTGAGTAAAAATAGTTATCGAATTACATTCGAAGGAGAATTTAAGTGCATAAGACGTCAATAACCACTTATCATAAATTTGCTATAACAGTTCGCTATAATAATAAAAATTGCTATCATACAGATTACATAAAGGAAATGCTAACTATCCAACAAGGAAATACACATAAAGGAAATAGATAAAAAGGAAACGTTGACCAAACTGTATATTATTATGATTATATGAGTACATTTGTTTGCTGTCATACAGAACAATAATGCAATGAATCGTTGTCTATTAGACAATCATACAATACAATAAATTCACCCAACCAATACGCATTCAAAAATGAAGCAACCAATTCGATGTATAGGTAACAAATCCATCTAATCAAAAGGTATGATATTGTTGTCCTTTAAAAGTATGGGTTGTCTTTTAAATATAACTTGAATACGAATATAAAGCTATAGAAACATGCAACAATACACTATATCACTATGCAAATTCAACACTATAAAAATACACAGATAAAAAAATTATATCGTTGTCATCCAATATATATATATAATCACTGCTATGGTGTAAGGGACATCACTGGTATAATTCTATTAGCTTTGTGGTATGAATCTATTAAATTCACAGTAAAAATCTGTTAAATTCGCAGTAAATTTCGTTGGTAATAATCTATTAAATATATGCAAAGACTGTCTTAATACATATCATAAAATGTTGTCCCAAAATTTACTGTCAATCATTAAAAACAGTCCAAACATTGTCAATAGAAAAAGGGTAATCTATGACTTTACAAAGGGTAATTCGCAGTCAAGTAAAATGGTAAATCATTGTCATAATAAAATTGTAAAACGCAGAGTACATCAATGATAAAGTTGGCATAATAAAGATGAAATCACAGAGGGACTAGGGATAAAGCGGTCATGTAATATGCAAGAATCGCAGAGCCAAAAACTGGACTTTCGCTGAGTTTTTCAATGGTAATCACTGAGCTAACTAATGGAATCACTGAGTTAAAAATAATGACAATTGTGGAGCAAAGAACTAGAAATCAATGTATATAAAACATTTTTACAGCAATAAAATCATAGTCACTATATAAACTAAAATGTTGTCATTCACATATCAATAATGTTGATATTTTACCAATCAAGAGATGGGAACCGTCATTAAAATTGCAGAGAATAAAATGCCATAAAAAAAAACGCAGAGGTGATATAAAAACGCAAAGAGTATTAAGTTGTTTGCAGAGAGAAATGATAAACAATACGGAAAATTACTCAATCACAACAAGGCACAATGACAATCATTGAGCCATGAATCCATCAAACCCAAAGATAAGTAAGAGGTAGACAGTTAGGAAAAAAATATCCTTTGCTCATCATCCATGCACATAAAAGAAGGGCATTAGAATCTATAGGTATTTAAACACCGAAGTGACGACCTTCGATTCAGCTCCTAGACGATTGATCAGGCATGGACTGATGACTCAAGGGATAAGGGAAAAACACAAAATTCTTCGTAATAATCAAGAAAACAAAAATAGAATGGTTCATAGCAATCAAGGTTGGGTCGCCAAGGAAATCGATTTAGGATGTAGAGAGCGTAAGACTAGAATGACATTAAGTTCTCTAATTAAAACGTCGAGTAAAACACATTTCCTTACACAATATAGGTACATTAATGAAAGTGCAAGAACAAAAATAAATGCATGTGTATTGTATCCCAATGCGATAACTCTGAGTCATTGTCCTGCACGTGCTCTGTCTAGCTCCCTCTTGTCGATCGATATGACCTCACCGGTACCTCCCATCCAATGCTAGGGGTAATTTTCTTCCACTTGATCCCCCCGAGTCACAAAGGGGCCACACACACTATACCAGAGAATAGCTAGCACCCAGCTTGCCTTGCAAGATCAAGCTACCACTCGTTACCCAAGATGGGTATCCCAACTCCTACAAGATAAGTTCAGTCAAGGAAAAAGTTCAACAACATAACGTTATGCATAAATATCAAATCCATACTCCTCCTCCTCCATCCTTTTTATAGAGTTTTTAAGTGACTTCTTTCCCAAATTCTCATTTAATTTCTTTTTCATTATTTTAATTAAAAAAAAACCTCCCCCGTACACATGTCACCCATCCCCCTAGTTGCACTATATATTAATTTCATTAATTATTTAATTATTTCTATTTCCCTCACCCACCTAAAAGAATTCCTAAAAACACTCATTGATGTCCCAATATTCCCTTACACAACTTAAATGACTTACGCCTTACTAAATTCCTAGTTGAGTTCATAATTAGAAATTTCTTAAAAGCAAGATTCCTTACTAAGTTAGAGATTCAATGTTTTCCTTATGTTTCCCTTTTTCTTTATGTTTCCCACTTTTCATTTAGTTTCCTAATTCTTCTAAGTTTCCCTATTTTACCTTTTTAACTAAAACTCAATTTAGCAAGTGTAGAAAACAACCATTTACCCCTTTTTCTTTTTAATTAAAAATTAAATTTGCATATGTAGATAAAATAATCATTTCCCTTTTAAAAATTTTAATCTCCATTGTAATTTGATTTTAATAATTTAATTGAATTTCTTACCCCCTTCTTGTTAGATGTTTAATTTGATTATTATTATTATTATTATTATTATTATTATTACCACATGTTTTACTTAGACCTAGATTTTGATTTCACTAGGCTCAATGACATTTTTATTAGGGAAAATGTTTTTAAATCTTGATCACATCATTCATTATAAAGTTGACTAGGTTTATTCACTTACTCGTTGAAATCATGACGTGCCCTTCAAGACGCACTAGGTGCTCCAAGGGTGCCACTCGCCTTTTTTTCATTTCCCTTGTGCGACGTGTCCTTCAAGACACACCACATGCTCCAAGTGTGCCACTAGCCTCTTTCCTTTTTCCTTGCCCGACGTGCCCTTCAGGAGGCACTATGTTCTCTAATGGTGCCACTCACCTCTTAACTGAATTGGTAGACATCAAAATCCCCTAGAGTCAATACTCCACTAGGTGATCTTGTAGGAGACTAAGGGCCTCTAAGCAATAAGGCCCCTACCTTATTGTGCACCCCTTAGAATCGTCGTGAGCGACTTTCGCAGTCATATCAACAACAATCAAACCCCAATAGTCCACTCCCTGACTCATTCTGGAGTCCAAGGGGTTTCATCGATGCCTCTGCATCCTCGAGGTCCAAAGTCCTGCACACTCAAGAGAACTCAGTCAATAACACCTGCCTATGTCAATACAACAAAATAACATATCATCATATCCATAATTCCTTATAATCACAATCAAATGACCAATAGTATAATAATCTGGATCACTTGCAAGCAAGTGTCCTCAAATAATAAGTTCGCTCAGTGCATGCAAGAGTGGGGTGTTACAAATAGGAGGAAGGTAGGTCACATGATTAGATACTATAAGATAAAAATACTAAGATGAACAAAATTGAATAATGTTCTCATGCACATTAGAAGTTTATAAAAAAACATGTTGAACCACAAATTGAATAAGTCTCTCATGAAAACTAAAAACCACATGAAAATAATGTCATAGTAAATACATAGTCATCCATGTGCATTGAAGTTCAATTTTGATAACTGCATCGTGCATTCTCTTGTATCATCTAGCAAACTGGAGTTTGAAAATAGAAAATCATATTCACTATTTGAAGTACAACATTATTGAAAATATAAAAGGAAAACTTATAAATAAATATAAAATAGTAAAATTATTGTGAGGATTGAGGAACAATAAAGAAAATAATAATGACATACATCTGTAGACTTTAAGAGTCAAATAGCTATGTAGAAGGGTCTCTTGTCCCACAAACAAGGGGATCTCATAAACTAATGTGGTGTCTAACTTAACTATGTCGTAATCTTAAAATTAGATTATTATTATTATTAAACTTAATCTTTTTTAATTACATTAAAGTTAAAACTAAAAATCTTATATTTAAGAATATACTCAACTTTTAAATTCCAATTTTGAATTTTTTTTAAGAAGTTTGTTTTTATATTATATTATACTATATTGAGAAACAAAATTTGGATATAACTGAACCTATTAAGATGACTTATTGATTTTCTGAATGTTATTTTGATTAACCATTTAACTTCCATATATCATAATTTATATGTATATTTGAAATTTCAATTTCAGTTTACCAATATGACTTTTATGGAATTTTGTTATCTTGATATTCATCTGTTTTGTGATTTTATTTTCTTTATTATCATTTGAAAAAGTCAATTTAAATTTTGTGAGAGTATGTCCTTATAAATGATGAACGACAAGAGATGCTTGTGCACCTCACTATTTTCAATATTAAAATTGTGTTTTTCTTTTCGACAAACTATTTTGCAATATTATTTTCTTGGTTATTTGTATGCGGAATATTTTCTTATCATTATTAAAATTTAAATTAATTAAAAAATATTGTGTAAAATAGGATTCCACATATTTCTTACATTTTATCAATGCAAAAAATCTTAAAATATGTTTTCGAAAAAGATGGACCATGTTTGTGTACGTGTGTTTTTCAAATGTTTTAGGATAAGTGTTTTTTTTGGGGAGATATTGAATTTGAATTTCCTTTCTAACATATTAAAGTGAAATAAGTATAAATTAAAAAAAAAATTAATAAAAAATAAAAAATTATTAAAAATAAAAAATTAAATAAAAGTTAGATTTCAAAATGATATCAGTTTAATGAAAATTTTCTAAAATTTTGTGATCGTATACTCTTTTTTATATTAAGAAATTTGGGTGAATTTTTAAGTGAATGATAAATAACATAAAATCTTATAGTTTTCAATTTTCATTTCCATTTTCAATTTTTTATTTTTTTTAGTGAATGAGCAATAACATAAAATCAAATACTTTTCAATTTTCAATTAGGGATTATTTTTTATTTTTTATTGACATTTTAGTCTTTTTATTAGCTCTAACATTTTGGTTTTTTTTTTTGTTTTTTCTTTTTAAATATTAAGAATTGTTTTTACAATTTATATATATGAATATTCAAGAATTAAGAGATAAAAGAAATCATAAAAATACATATACATTTACTTACATTAGTAAATTATATCATAATAATGAAGAAAAATTATTAGTAAAAAAAATAATCAAAATTCATGCAAAATGATAATCCTGGACAAATGGTTTTGTTTCAATAATGATGGAGATGTTGACAAAGGGTGAAAAGTCCCTAACTACAATGAGGAAAAAAAATAAATTAATAAGAAAATCAAACAAGAGGTTAATACATAACTGATTCTAAAACCTAGAACTTAGAACTTAGTGGTAGTCATAGTAATATCCAAATTGGTGATAACTTCTTGAGAAAAAAAATTAGTACAATTTGAATTAAAAAATTCTGATAAAAAATTTCTGGTCGTACTAAACAAAAATGTGTCTCTAATATAATGAATTTTTAAAATGAATTAATCATAAAGGACAAATGTTATTTCGATTGATCAATTACAATATGTTAAAAATCTCTGCCTGGTTTTTTAGTGTTAAAACATATACAAAGGAGTCAAAGGTAAATAGAATATATTTAAAAACACCCATATGAAAATGTTAACATTTGGAAGATTATGAGCTTTAATCATTTTAAAGATGTACATAGTTATATTACAATATGTTAAAAATCCCTGCCAGGTTTTTTAGTGTTAAAATATATACAAAGGAGTCACATGTAAATAGAATATATTTAAAAACACCCATATGAAAATGTTAACATTTGGAAGATTATGAGCTTTTAATCATTTTAAAGATGTACATAGATATATGCATGTAATTGTTTTCACATTAATTTCAATAAAAGGAATTTGACATGCATGTCAAAAATATTGAGAATCTCACTAAAAACACTATACACATTAAAAAACATTATATACATTAAAAATTTTTTTGGAAGATTATGAGCTTTTAATCATTTTAAAGATGTACATAGTTATATGTATGTAATTGTTTTCACATTAATTTCAATAAAAGGAATTTGACATGCATGTCAAAAATATTGAGAATCTCACTAAAAACACTATACACATTAAAAAAAACATTATATACATTAAAAAAATCAGGATATAGTTTTATGAGCATTTAATCATTTTAAAGATGCATGTAATTGTTTTCACATTAATTTCAATAGAAGTTATTTGACATGCATGTCAAAAATATTGAGAATCTCACTAAAAACATTATACACATTTAAAAAACAGTATACATATAAAAATATTTGACATGCATGTCAAAAATATTGAGAATCTCACTAAAAACATTATACACATTAAAAAAACATTATACATATAAAAATATTCAGGGTGTAGTTAGATGTGATTGATGATATTTCTTCCATGTCATTATTTGTAGGAAACCGTATAACGATAGAATTCCAAAATATGTTGAAGCTTCACTGTAAGAGTAACATATGGTGAATTATTATCATCGGAAACATGGATTGGAGATTAATCGAGTTTAATGGTTAAATAAATTTTAAAAGAGTTTATATGATATCAATATCCAAGTTTCCACATGTGTGAAGCTTAAGCAATGGTATATTAGTTTTACCATTGTTCATGATACATGGTGTTGTCATTATTGTATGTAATTCACTAATACTTATGATACTTTCTCCAATTTCAGTAAAATATATTAGTCAAATTCAACTCTTTCCCATAATTTGTTCTTTTATTTCCAACTTTTTATGACAAAAATTATTAGTTAATTTATTTTAACAAAAACAATGTAAAACAATATGTTGATGTCGGTGGTAAAAAATAAAATTGTTACCCAGTTAAATTGGTTTTATTCCATACTAAATACCCAACTAGTATGAATGATCCTTCTTGTAAAAATAATATATATATATATATATATATATATATATATATATATAACTTATTGGTCTCCTTGAAATAGGGAAAGACATGCAATTCAAATTGTCTCATGAGGTGTCCCCAACAGGAAAACTTTTGTCAATGATTAGTTTTGTAGAGAATTATACATTTTCAAAAAGAACACATATAAGGTGGTTATTATCATTTCACCACGTGTTTATATTTATCTGTGATCTATATAAACATGCACAACCCATTATTGAAGAGATGAAAAGTATTGGTCATAATATCACCGTGATCAAGGAGTGTCATCTCTATATTAGTGATGATTTTACACATAATACAAATTTTCTTGAGGATTATTTTGATGTAAATTATATATCATTGATTCGACAAGAAGCTGAATGAAATCAACATTACATATGGTTGGATGGTTTTGATACACATTTTAAATCATTGTGACCATTCTATTTCTTGCGTTTCTTTCACTAAAATTATATATTCAATATATTTGGAATTTCTTTGAGACTGTATGTATAAAGGGACAATGGTTCAGGTTGTGTAAAATGAGCACTTGGATGTACCATTTGAATCAATCCATTAAACTATTTGTATCATTCGATCAAGTTATTCCATGATGTTAATCAAACTTATGCTAATAAAATAATTAAATGTTGAGTGATGTTCACAAATATACATTTGTTTTGAACTTTATACATATGTATATTAAATTTTATTTTTAATTTGAATTCGAACATTAAAATGGTTTATGAATATATTGAAAAGTTAATTTTGTATGGTTTCATATGTTTTAGCTATAGGTTATTTTAGAATATTGGATTCAAATGACATTTTTTAAAGTAAAAAATGTGAAATCATAGCTCCCATATCCTCAATGAGATCTTTTCAACAATGTGAAAATCATCTTAATTGGAGTTTGTAAGTGGAAGTTAGGCCTCCCACAAGTTGACCTAATTTGTTGACCATCAAAGTATAGAGTGGATTCCACATCATCCCCCATTACTCATGTGTGGCACTATTCATGTGTAATTTCAATAAAAATATAGAATTTCCAAAACCATAACAATTGTTGAGGGTTGAGGCATGAAAAAACAATAATCCTAGATGGATATAATACTATATTAAATATTGGGCCGCTAGGAGGAGAGCGGGTTCAATTCTTTTAGCATTGTACCTGTTATATAGTTGAAAAGATCATCTAGGAGTGGGATTTTAGAGCATGAAAAAAGAGGAAAAAAATTATGTGAGTGTCATTTAAGCCATAATGTCAAATGAAATTCAATAGTGAGTGTGATTTTCTTTGTATTTCATTTCCATAACTAAGGAAAATAGAGCAGACCATATGACTCATCTGCTATTTTTGTTTTCTCTAATATCAAGTTTCCTAAGATACATATTGTGTTCATTTGTGTGGATGATGTCTCCATTTACTTTTTCTTTGATTTTCACATTTTAGTTATTTTCATAAATTTGAACAATAAGATAGCGATAATAAATCTAAGGTGTAAAGAAATAAGTTTACATAATAAAAGATTTCACAATAATACAATATATGTTTTGATAATCTATTCTAATAGAATATCTATAAAATTATATATAGATAATTATAATGATAATAGATTTTTATATGAAAAAGCATCACTTATATTAAAAGGTTATTCCTTTCTACAACTAGTAGTTATATTTGATTTAAAACATTTAAACTAGATATTATATATTGTTGACATAGTCATTGGTCGATTCTACTTGTATAAACTTAACAAAAATCACAACAATTAAGAAGTTGAAGGATAAATACTAGAAATTACATCGGAAGATCGTGAATTAAAAAAATATTCCAGATCATGAATTAAGACAATATTCCATTATAATGTGGGCGCAAATATTTCTAGTAATATTTTGTGAATGTTTTTTCCAATTTGTATAACAATATGGTGCTTGTCTATTGCAACAAAATAATTATTTTCTACAAATAATTATAAATAGTGAAATTTTAAAAGAAAATTTAATATTTAATAAGTTATTTATCATAATTTCATAAAAAATAACTTCTCAACACTCAATTATAGCGTATTATTTCTATATATTTTTTTAATTCTAAATGACGAATATTTATATTACACTCATTTATTTGTATAGTTATCGTTGTATGATATTTACAAGTTAATACATGAATGTCACATTATAAACGAAACAAACATATGTCATATTCAATGATTAAAATATCAATAGACGTGTCCTAAGGAAAAATGACATCATTGTTGTGTATATTTGGGACGAACTTATAGGGATTTTTTGATAATCATTATTCTTCTTTCATCATTAGTGACATCCTTGAATCTTGAATGAGTTATTTAAAGGGTTTTGTTTTACTTTTCCTATATCTTTATCTTTATGATTGATTTTTTGGTGTCGGTGTGATACCTTGTCAGGATTTTGCCTATCTAATCCTTATAGTTTGGTAATTTCAATTTTATTTTTATTTAAAATTTAGTATTTAGTATTTAATGGATATAAGATATTTTTTTGTTATTCTAAAATTATCTTTTTAAATCAAATCATTATGTGAGTTGAGTTTTATATTTAAGATTTATTTTAAACCTATATTTATTAAGTATTGAGATGGATCCAATTTTTTAAGGTGTATTTTTTTTTTTTCATTTAATATGAAATAACTAATACATAGAAATAAATCATTAAAAAATTACGTTAGATTTCTATGGGTATTTGATAAATCAATGTTTAAGATGGACATATGCTAGTTTAATTTTAATTTAGTTTTATTTGTTGTTGTCACTTTAAGTGAGAACAACTCCCCCATATTGGATTGTAAATCACCTCATCACTCTTGGTGCAACCAGCTTATATCTATCAAGAAACTAGAGGGATCATATTTCTTAAAGTGTAATTTTTTTTTATCATTTGGTATAAAGTACTTATTACATGGAATTAAATCATAAAAAAAATTACAACTTAAGAAATTTGATCTCACTTGGTGCTTGATAGATCCAGGTTTAAGATAGATCTAAGATAGTTTAATTTTAATTTAATTTAATTTGTTTGGGCCGAGAGATGTTCTAAAACTGAGTATGGAGGAGATGTTCATGTAACATAATGCATCAAAATAATTATAGAAAAAATAAAATAAAATAAAATAATAAAAATTTATGTTGACTCCATTATATATATATATATATATATATATATATATATAACTTCCACTCACAATAATTGTTCCATTTGACCTTTCTAAGGTAAATTAATACTTAATTTTTTTTCAAATTGTATTTCTATGCTAAAAAAACATTGAGAGAAGCATTCCAAGGCTAACATAGTTTTGATGACTTAGGAAGTCAGGCATAATGTGGAAAATATTTTAAATTGGGATCTAACATGGGCATAAGAAAGGAAATCCAAGAGGAAGTGTTTTTTATCTTCTACCTTCTTAGTGTCACAAAGATGACAAATTCTCTCATCCCATGGTGTTTTGGGAGTTGTCAAATGATAATTTTTACTATTTAGCTCATGATATTTTGTTCTTATTTTAGCAATGTTGATTTTCTTCTTAGCACTTTTCAAAGCTAAGAGGTAATTTTGATCTTCTAAATTAGTGTTGACCACCTCCTTGTAGTATCTTAATTTTGTTTTATCCACTAACTATTTATTACACAACATATTCTCCTTAAATTTACAAGTGATAATATTTGTATTATTATCGATATTCTACATGATGGATTCTTCTTGTATTCCCAAATGATTTAGCCAATATTTGGCATCTTTATGCCATCCTTGCTTAAGCTGGTGGTGGTTTTGGCTAGAGTTTGAAGAAATTTTGGGGAGCCTCTTATCATCCATGTTGTTTATCTTGTTCTTGTACGTTAGATATATAATCATAGAAATGATCTCAATTGGCGAAAGGATTGATTCTATGAGGATATGATAGAATTTATTTCCCTTAATTTTTAGATTATAAGTTATAAAATTTGTTTTCATCTATTCTATCTTCCTAAAGGATTCCTTAGATATACCACAAACACAAAATTCACATCCCTAAAAGATAATTGGACTGACGAGAGTGTGAAAGAGGAGTTTCTTTTTATCTCAAAGCCAAAGTTCTACAAATTTATGATTGTTTTCAAATGCATAATAAAATTTCCACCCTCCATTTATCATTTTTTCAAAGTTATAGTTCAAATTGAGATTTTGGTGGATATCGATACCAAGATACTTATATTAACAATTTCCTCCATGCTATTGTTGTCATAAACAAAACTATCGTAGGTGATCCTTTTGGATTTAATTATCATAACCTTTCTTTTCACAATGTTCACAATCATGCCCATGCTAGAGCAAGATTCCTTGAGGGTTATCAATTTCTTACCTAGGTCATAGGGACTCTTCAACATAAGAACAATATCATCATCACAAAGTATGAGGACGATGACTATACTAGAGAGAGTCAGGCCAACACAACTTCCATCCTCCAAACAATCTTCTAAATTATCAATATAGATGCCAAAAAGGGTAGGGGATAGGGAAAACCTTGCTTGACTCCTATATTACAGTTCATTTCTTCCAACCATACCTTAGTGTTCCTAAAAATGGAAATAACTTTCTAGTGTAGCCTTACTAGAACAACTCTTAACTCTCTATATTCTAGATGTTAGTCCTCGGCACAATGTCAAAAGATTTTCTAAAATGAACGAAACAACAAAGGAGATTGGTTTTATCATTACAACACTCCTCTATAATGATCCTAAATGTAAAAAGGTGGTCCATAGTGGAATAGTATCCTCTAAACCCAAACTGGCCTCTAGCTCTTTTTCCATGACTTTCTATCCATGTGTCGATCTTCTTTTCCAAAATACTTCTGTATAACTTAGCTGAAATGTGGCTAATCCTAATGGTCCTATAATTAGAGGGATTTATTTTATCCTCTCTTTTAAAAATAGGTAAAATAAAGCTTTGAGTCCAAGGTTTTGGGAAGCCTTGTTGGATAGCTAAATTGAAGAGCTTATGTATGTGAGGGATGTAGATAGGTCCTCCAATTTTTAATATTTTAACTTGGTAACCTTCGATATCCTTAGCTTTTCTTTTGATATCTGCTTGATGTAAAACTTAATTTCTTTTATAGAAAACACTATATTTATACACACAAACACATACTACAACTTACTATGGGGGAGATGTTCATGTAATATAACGTATTAAAATAATAAGAAATATTTATGTTGGCTCCAATAAAT
>ML780436.1:646741-661338 GCA_009831015.1 Picea engelmannii | reverse complement strand
TATATATATATATCCCATTATGGTGGAGATGTTAGTGTAGCATAACACATTAAACTAATAATAATAAATAAAATAAATGTCGAATCAATTATATATATATATATATTACACACACAAACATACACACTTTTTGGTTGAATAACAACGTCTAGATCCATTTAACTCTGGATCTACCAAGTGACGAGCGGGATCAAATCTCTCAAGGTGCAAACTTTTAATCTTTCCTCAATTTTGCACTATAGAAAAGGTTTGCATCTACACAGATTCGATCCCTCTCAGAACTTGTATAATGAGAAGTTAAATAAATCTAAGATAGTTATAGTCAAAACATCAACTCCTCCATACTCTTGTTATTATTTTTTTTCTGTAAAGTAATGTGACAACATCGAAATAATACGAATCATTCCATTTGAATTTGATGGTGTGGTCTTTACGTAAGAATTTTTTTATTTCTATTAATTATCTATATATAAAGTATGTTTTCTCAATTAACTAAAACTTTTTTTCGTTGTTGGTGGGAGGACTTTTGTACCCAAAAAGAATGGATTATATGGATTATATAGCCTTCATTCACCCCTTTGTATATCTATATGGGAAAATATTTAACCTAAATATGATTTATAAATATATATTTTTGTAAATGAAAAATTACTGAGTTTTTTCTATTATATAAAACAAAGAGTTAGATTTTTTCTTGGGGAATTTGAAAAAAGGAATATTCTCCAAATAATTTAGCCAAGTTTTTATAGTAATGTTATCATCTCTCATATCACCAAAAAAGATATAGCTCTCTAAATTGATCATGCACTCCTATCAATATCTATTTGGTTTTTATATACTCTATGCTTACTAAGAGAAATTTAAGCATATGAAACATCAACATATAATCTAAATCAAACCTGGTCTCCCCATGCTCTTGCTTGGTGATGATATTCCTTAGTGCCATCTCTAGTGATTGTGGCAGCTTCATAGTCTTCCACATTGAATAAGTAGTTTTTGAATTCAATGGGCTAGAAGTTCCCTCTAGCTCCTCCTGTTTCTCAGGACACTGACCTACTAAGGTAAACTTGAAATGGATTCCATGCTAATCCCTACAAAATAACTCATTTTTTCTCTCAAAACCTCTAAGTGCATGCATAATGTCCCTTTGTTCCCTCCTGCTCTTTTCCAAGGTTTGCCCAACTATTTCCTTGACTATCGAATATGTTTCTTCTATCTTGAAGTACTTAGATTCTCTCATCCTACAATAATATGGGTCCTATATTGAGTACTGAACCTCCTCCATAAACTATTCCTCTTTCACTATTTTCCTCTAGCCTCAAATATCTTCTTCTACCTCATTGGCTACCTTTTTTTCTTCCATTTAGCATAGATTTTGATACTGAGATCCTATAATCCAAGCCTCTCAAGTTGTGCGTGTGTTTTTCATAGGTATGTGGGAATAAGAATCTTCTTGTTTCCTACCCACATGTCGTTTGCCCTTCTCCTTATTTACTTGACATATATCCATACTCGACACAACTATCTCTCTCACCTTACAAGAGAAAAGAGGGAGATGCTTCCAATTTTTCGAGCACCTTACCAATATTTTCTTTTCGGTGCACCTTTCCTAGGTATTAGCCACCTTATTACCTTAATACCCTAACCTATTTCTCATGGCCCAGGGATTTGGACCCTTCTTACCCCACAACTACTTCACCAAAATTTCTTCGACAACCCATAACTAAACTTTATTCTAAGTTTTTATGCTTTAGGAGCTATGTTGCTAAAAAACCACCCTATAGTTATCTGAACAATGACCAAAACCCACCGACCAAGCATTGAACTGCCTCTCCTCACCTCTACATAATCTCTCAATGTACTCACCATTCTCTCTTCTTGAAGCTTCTCCTTCCTCATCATTGATGGCTATGTACTCCCACCAAGCCAACCACCTCTTGCATTAATGGTTGTCATCAATACTAGGTATGGGACAAGACAATACAAACTCTTATGGCTACGAGCTTCTACTCCTCCCACCCTCCACCATATCCTTTAGTGATCTGCAAAGTGCACCACTGATGCAGGAGCATCCCTCACGTCAAGCAACCAACGTGGAAGCAGAAGTCAGCTGGAAGACGTCTAGCGCAAGTTTTCGAATTTTCAAAATTTTCCCTTGGAGTTGACGCGCTGAACATAAATGAGACCATTTATTTTAGGCACCTTGAAAAGAATGTAATCAGACCTCGAGCCATACGCTCTAGTCTGAGATAGCCAGAGGCATTTATAGTAGTAGTTGCAGGTAGATAGAATTAAAATTCTAGATTAGATAGTTCTAGAAGGAAGAGGGAAGACCAACTATAGACACCCTCATTTTTATCATTGTAACATTAACCAGATAGATTATTATCAAAGGAAGAGCATAGGAGAATAGCAGGGAGTTGTAGAAGACATCCATGTACAGATCATGAATTAATAAAAGAAGTTGATTCAGACTCATGGTTGTTGTGTTATTCTCCATGTATGTGTGCTAATTGCTATGAGTATTACTTCCTGTTATGCATTTGTTATGCTGTGTGTGTGAATGACTTCATGTAGTAAAATAGAAGTCTGAGAATAGGTGAAGTGAGTTACAATTGTTTTCTCTTTGAGCAAGGATTCCTGCAGAGGAGTGCAGTTGAGTCATCCGCAAGGAGTGCGTTGACAGAAGTCTCGGGAGTTAAACTTTTGTTCTTAGAACCTCTCAGAAGTGAAAGTGGATTGTCGAAGCCGTGCAAGGAGTGCACAGGCTAGAGAGGAAGTCTCAGTTGTAAATCTGAGCAAAAGGAGAACTGAAGACTGATGTTGCAGGAGTGCACAGAGTCTGAAGGATTCAACACTTGGGAAGTTGTTGAATGTTGAGCGCAAGGAAAGCACACAAGTTCCTCTGAAGACGTAGGGTGGAAAAACTCAGGAGGTATAGCACCTTCGTAATATCATTATCAAAGACTATACAGGATTCCATGCCAAGAAATCCTTAAGAAAGAAGGAAAAGAATTGACGGTTAAGATCTCATAGAGGAGGTCGACCGGATCCCGTCAGTCGTTGGATTTATTGAAGAATTCGAGAGGTTACGGTTGCGTTGGGAGTTCAAGCTCCAGGAGTCGTGAACTGTAGGGTCGTGGATCAGTCACCCGCCAGCCGTTAGATCCCGAAAAGGTGCGCAGGGTTTAAGCCCCAGCGAGTAGAGGAGGATTCATCGGGATATTGGAGACATTGGGGTTTCATAAGGACACGTGGCAAGGAGTCAGGGAGCGTCGGGGTTCAGTCCATCGGGATATCATAGTTTCTGAGGACGTAGAAATATCGCATCAAAGAATCGCGATCCACGATTTCTCGACGAGCGGTTTGGACCGTTCATCAGCGAGGACACGTGGCGGAAGACCCTAGCAAGTCAACGTTTGGAGACATCGAGGTTTCCAGAGTTGAGAGACTCTTGCAAACTGAAATTGCGATCGGCGATTTCCTGAACCGGTCGGAGTCGTTGATCGAAGGGACACTTGGCGAGAGACCCCGAGGAGTCGGGATTCGTCATTTTGGGATTTCCGAAGTCAAGCGCATTGCATATGTTGAAATCGCGATCCGTAATTTCCCGATAGGATCAGAACCATCCAAGCAGCAGGGACACGTGGTGAACGATCCCGGAGAGTCGGAGTTCGGGATATCGAGACTTTTGAAGTCGTGAAACACTGGTAGGTTGAAATCGCGATCCACGATTTCCCGAACCGGTCAGAGCCGTTGATCTGAAGGACACATGTCTGAGGATCCTGAAGGGTCAGAGTTCGACGTTTCGGGGTTTCCACATACAAATTGTTGGAAACGAAATCGCGATTTCGTGATACCCGATAGAGAGGAGAATAGGTGTCAGGCTATCATAGTTCGGGGTTTGAAAGGTCCCGTGAATATCGACCATGAAAATCGCAAAAACCTGACACGTGAGATCCCGACAAGGTTAACACTTGAAGGGGAGGACAGGTGGCATCAGAGTTCGGGAATCGGGGATATGAGAGGTAAGCAACTTACGACATCATAAGTTCCAATTTCCCGATAAGGAATTTCCCGATAGAAGACGAGGAAGGTGTGACCCGAATATTTCATCGGGGTTCAAAGATTTATAAGGCCCGATCCCGTGAGTTCAGGATTCACGATCAGGCGAAGGTCGATTCCCCGATAGGAGAAAGGGGGATCATAAGAAGAATATTCTATGGGTGCAGGCAAGTCCCGATAAGGGATTTGAAGAACATCTTTTGTTCTTCAAGCCTAGTGAAGTGAAGGTCCTGGTGAGAGCAGACGAGCCCTGGGTGGTCGTCCGACATCAAGTGGTATCAGAGCTAAGAAAATTTCTCTGTTTTCTGTAGCAGAGAAGAAAAGGAGAATTCACCATGCCGCCAAGGAGAAGAGGTAGACAATCACCCAATCTAGAGGAAGAAAGGGAATTGTCCGAAGGAAGAGAAATGTCCAGAGACAGAGGGAGGCAAGGACAGAATCCAGACATGGAAAGAAGAATGAGAAATCTTCGTGCCAGAATGGAGGACATGGAGATAAGAGAAAGGCGAAGAGATGATGTAGGAGATATCAGTGAATCCGAGGATGAAGGTGATGCTGAACATGAAGAAGAAGATACCCCAGCAGAAGATGCAGCTAATGAGCATTTAAGTAAGGCTATCGCTCGGATGAGTTCAAAAACAAAGATGGACATTCTAGCTTATGAAGGGAGTCTGGATGCAGAAGAGCTGCTAGGCTGGATTAGAGCTCTTGACACTTACTTCGATTACAAAGATATCGAAGACGATCAGAAGGTCAGACATGCTGTCACAAGATTAAAAGGACATGCAACAATATGGTGGGATGAACTGCAAGCTGATAGGCGTTGCCAAGGCAAGCAAAAAATTAAGAGTTGGGACAGGATGATTGCAAAGATGAAGTCAAAATTTATTCCCAGGGACTATCAAATTTCTTTGTTCAGAAGGATGCAGAACCTGAGACAGAAGATGATGACGGTGAAAGAGTACACCGAGGAATTTTATAGGTTGAATATTAGAGCAGGTCATCGTGAAAGCAATGATGAAAAGGTGGCCAGGTATATGAATGGCCTGAGGTATGAAATTCAGGACGAACTAAATTTGGCGACCATCCAAACTGTGGAGGATTCTTACCAATTAGCTCTGAAAGCTGAGGAGAAGCTGAGCCGTAAACAAAGTCAGAGGGGCAAAGGTAGAATTCAGCCCAGAGGCAAGGTAGTTGCCCAGGAAAGGACCCAGAAGTCCAAGGAGGAATGGAAGAAACCTCAAGGAAAGACAAAAAGAGGTGGAACCTCACAGAGAATGCCATATGATGAACAAAGGGAACACCATACTGAGCCAAGAAGAGGATATGCTGATAATAATAGATTTCCTCGTACCAGAGGTAGAGGAAGAGGAAGAGGTGGAGTAATCACATGTTACACATGTGGAAAAGATGGACACAAGTCAATTGACTGTCCAGATAGGAAGAAGGATGAAGGAGAGACTCATATTGCCGAGGCACAGAGGCGAGATGTTGAAATAGAGTACACTGAAGGTGGAAGATCGCTGGTGATGCAAAAAGTCCTTTTGACGCCAGAGAAGGAAATGGAGAATTCAGCACAAAGGAACAGTATTTTTAGGACTGCTTACAAGACCAAAGGTTGGGCATGCAAAGTCATCGTGGACAGCGGAAGCACAGACAATCTTGTTTCAATCGAGATGGTGGAGAGGCTGGAGTTGGAGACAACCGATCACCCGAATCCATACAAAGTTTCATGGCTACAGAAGGGACATCAGGTAAATGTCACTAAACAATGCTTATTTGATATTAAAATAGGAGGATATAATGATAGGATTTTATGTGATTTTATTCCTATGGATGTCTGTCATTTATTGTTGGGTAGACCATGGTAATATTATAGAAATGTGATCCATGATGGGAGAAAGAATACATATACCCTGGAAAGGAATGGGAGGACCCATATGTTGTGTCCAATTGAAGACAAAGAGGTGAAGCCGGAGGTAAACAATAGAGTACTTCTCATGAGTGGGAAGGAACTTCTTACAGAAGTTAAGAGGAAGGAGGATCCACAATTCTTTGTGGTCAGAAAACCGAGAATTGTTCTGACTAGCACAAGAGTGGATGATTTGCCTGGAGAAGTTCAGGAACTGCTGGAAGAGTTCACTGATATTGTAGTGGACGAACTACCTCGTTCGTTACCACCGATGAGGAGCGTGAGCCATCACATTGATCTCATACCAGGAGCTAGTTTACCCAACAAAGCCGCGTACAGATTGACGCCGCGGGAGAACGAAGAAGTTAAAAGACAGGTCCAGGAATTGTTGACAAAGGCTTGGTCAGGAAAAGTTTGAGTCCGTGTGATGTTCCAACAGTACTCAGTCCGAAGAAAGACGGAGGCTGGAGGATGTGCACTGATTCGAGAGCCATCAACAAGATAACTATCAGGTATAGATTCCCATTGCCAAGAATGGATGATTGATGGATTGCTTAAGTGGAGCATTTTTTTTTTCAAAGATAGATCTGAAGAGTGGATATCATCAGATTCGTATGAGAGAAGGTGATGAATGGAAAACAACATTCAAGACAAACGAAGGGTTGTACGAGTGGCTTGTCATGCCGTTTGGCTTGACGAATGCACCGAGTACCTTTATGAGGTTGATGAATGAAGTCCTGAAGGAATTCATTGGGAAATTTGTCATCGTGTATCTGGATGACATATTGGTTTTCAGAAAGACAAAGGCTGAACACGTGAAGCATTTAGCTATTGTGATGAAGAGATTACAGCAAGAGAAGTTGTTGATAAATATGAAGAAGTCCTCATTCATGAGGACAGAGCTCGTTTATTTGGGATTTGTTATATCTACAAATGAACTGAGAATGGATTCGGATAAGGTGGAGGTAATCAAGAATTGGCCATCACCAAGAAATGTATTTGAGGTGAGAAGTTTTCATGGACTGGCTAGTTTCTACCGAAAATTCATCAGGAATTTCAGTGGAATTAGTGCAGCAATGATGGATACAGTGAAGAAAAGACATAAATATTTTCACTGGATGGAAGAGGCTGAGAAGAGTTTCAATTTGTTGAAACGAAAGATTACAAAGAAATCAATTCTGGTGTTGCCAGATTTTCAGAAAACATTTCAGGTAAAATGTGATGCAAGCGGGTTTGTAATTGGAGCAGTCTTGAGTCAGGAAGATAGGGCGATTGCATATTTCAGCAAGAAGCTGAATGAAGCGAAGGAGAAATACTCCACATATGATAAAGAGTTCTATGCCATCATACATGCATTGAAGAAATGGAGGAACTATTTGATTCTAAAGGAATTAGTTTTATATAGTGATAACCATGCTTTACAATATGTGACTCAACAAGAAAAGTTGAATCAGAGGCATGTTAAGTGGGTCGAATACATGCAAAATTTCACTTTTGTAATAAAGCACATTTTTGGAACTGCTAACAAAGTTGTTGATGCTTTAAGTAGGAAAAGTTTGTTGTTGCAGCAGTTCAAAGTCAGGACGTTAGGCTTTAATGATCTGAAGGGCATGTATGTAGATGATTCGGACTTCAAGGAAACTTATGAAGCAGCTCAGAATCCAGTTCTCAAAGACAGGAGTCAATGGATAGAGTATGTGATCCAGGACAGATTGTTGTTCAAAGGAAATCAACTGTGTATTCTGAATTTCTCCATGAGAGAGAACTTGTTAAAGGAGAAGCACAGTGGAGGATTGGCAGGACATTTTGGCCATGATAAGACATTTTCAAAGTTGAACGAGTCATACTTTTGGCCAGGGATGCGCTCAAAAGTCAAGAAATTTGTGGACAGATGTAGGATTTGCCAACATTCAAAGGGAAGGAAGCAGAATGTGGGTTTTTATCAACCCTTGCCCATACCATAGAGGTCGTGGGACGAAATTAGCATGGATTTCGTGTTGGGATTGTCAAGGACACAAAACAGTGTTGATTCAATCATTTTGGTAGTAGACAGGTTTTCTAAGATGGCGTATTTTATCCCATGCCAGAAGACCAGCGATGCGACTCACATCGCAAATATTTTTTTCAAAGATATTGTTCGACTCCATGGATTGCCAAAGAGCATAGTCTCAGACAGGGACACAAAATTCATAGGGCATTTCTGGAGAACATTGTGGAAGAAGATCAGAACTAATTTGATGTTTAGTTCTGCTTATCATCCCCAGATGGATGGACAAACAGAAGTGGTCAACAAAAGTCTCGGAGATATGTTGAGGAGCTTGGTGAGAGAGCACCATAGCAGCTGGGATACCATATTACCACAAGTAGAGTTTGCTTACAATGATTCAGTGAACAGGAGCACAGGAAAAAGTCCATTTCAGATTGTGTATGGAATGCAACCAAGAGGAGTTTCTAAATTGAGGGATTCAGAACAGACTGATACTAGCAGTGCTAGTGCTGGAGAATTCGTTGAAGTAATGAAGGAGCTTCATAGTCAGGTGAAAGAGCGACTATTGAAGTCAAGTCAGGACTAGAAGCGCAGAGCGGATCAGCATCAGAGACAACTTCAGTTTGAAGTTGGTGATCTGATTCTGGCACATTTGAGGAAGGAAAGGTTCCCAAGAGGAACATACAACAAGCTGAAGATGAAGAAAATTGGGCCATGCAAGGTCTTGAAAAAGATGGGACAAAATGCTTACAAAATTGAGTTACCAGGTGATATTGGAATATCTCTGATATTTAATGTTTTGGATCTATATCCATACAAAGCTAATGAAACAGGAGTCAAAAGTGATGAACAACCAGAGATCCAGTGATAGAAACAGATGCCAATTGTAGAGAAGCCACAGATGGAGCAGATATTGAACAAACGAGTGGGTAAGAAAACCAGGAGAAAAGAATATTTTGAATATTTGGTTAAGTGGAAGGGTCATCCAGTTGAAGATGCCAGCTGGGAGAATGAAGCAGATATTCAGAAGCATGGACATACTGTGTAGGAGCTCATGGACAGGAGCCCATGCAAATTTTCAAGCGAGGGAGTATGATGCAGGAGCATCCCTCACGACAAGCAACCAACGTGGAAGCGGAAGTCAGCTGGAAGACGTCCAACGCAAGTTTTCGAATTTTCAAAATTTTCCCTTGGAGTTGATGCGCTGAACATAAATGAGACCATTTATTTTAGGTGCCTTGAAAATAATGTAATCAGACCTCGAGCCATATGCTCTCGTCTGAGATAGCCAAAGGCATTTATAGTAGTAGTTGCAGGTAGATAGAATTAAAATTCTAGATTAGATAGTTCTAGAAGGAAGAGGGAAAACCGACTACAGACACCCTCGTTTTTATCATTGTAACATTAACCAGATAGATTATTATCAAAGGAAGAGCATAGGAGAATAGCAGGGAGTTGTAGAAGACATCCATGTACAGATCGTGAATTAATAGAAGAAGTTGATTCAGACTCATGGTTGTTGTGTTACTCTCCATGTATGTGTGCTAATTTCTCTGAGTATTATTTCCTGTTATGCATTTGTTATGCTGTGTGTGTGAATGACTTCATGTAGTAAAATAGAAGTCTGAGAACAGGTGAAGTGAGTTACAATTGTTTTCTCTTTTAGCAAGGATTCCTGCAGAGGAGTGCAGTTGAGTCGTCCGCAAGGAGTGCGTTGACAGAAGGCTCGGGAGTTAAACTTTTGTTCTTAGAACCTCTCAGAAGTGAAAGTGGATTGTCGAAGCCATGCAAGGAGTGTGCAGGCTGGAGAGGAAGTCTCAGTTGTAAATATGAGAAAAAGGAGAACTGAAGACTACTACTGCAGGAGTGCACAGAGTCTGAAGGACTCACCACTTGGGAAGTTGTTGAATGTTGAGTGCAAGGAAAGCGCGCAAGTTCCTCTGAAGACGTAGGGTGGAAAAGCTCAGGCGGTATAGCACCTTCGTAATATCATTATCAAAGACTATACAGGATTTTGTGCCAAGAAATCCTTAAGAAAGGAGGAAAAGAATTGACGGTTAAGATCTCGTAGAGGAGGTCGACCAGATCCCGTTAGTCGTTGGATTTATTGAAGAAGTGGAGAGGTTACGGTTGCGCTGGGAGTTCACGCTCCAGGAGTCGTGAACCGTAGGGTCGTGGATCAGTCACCCGCCAGCCGTTAGATTCTGAAAAGGTGCGCAGGGTTTAAGCCCCAGTGAGCAGAGGAGGATTCATCGGGATATTGGAGACATCGGGGTTTCATAAGGACACATGGCAAGGAGTCAGGGAGTGTCAGGGTTCATTCCATTGGGATATCGAAGTTTCTGAGGACGTAGAAATCTCGCATCAAAGAATCGCGATCCGCGATTTCCCGACGAGCGCTTTGGACCGTTCATCAGCGAGGACACATGGCGGAAGATCCTGGCAAGTCGGCGTTTGGAGACATCAGGGTTTCCAGAGTTGAGAGACTCTTGCAAACTGAAATCGCGATCGACGATTTCCCGAACCGGTCGGAGCCGTTCATCGAAGGGACACGTGGCGAAAGACCCTGAGGAGTCGGGATTCGACATTTCGGGATTTCCGGAGTCAAGCGCATTGCATATGTTGAAATCACGATCTGCGATTTCCCGATAGGATCAGAGCCGTCCAAGCAGCAGGGACACGTGGTGAACGATCCCGGAGAGTCAGAGTTCGGGATATCGAGACTTTTGAAGTCGTGAAACACTGGTAGGTTGAAATCGCGATCCGCGATTTCCCAAACTGGTCAGAGCCGTTGATCTGAAGGACACGTGTCTGAGGATCCTAAAGGGTCGGAGTTCGACGTTTCGGGGTTTCCACATACAAATTGTTGCAAACGAAATCGCGATTTCGCGATACCCGATAGAGCGGAGAATAGGTGTCAAGCTATCGTAGTTCGGGGTTTGAAAGGTCCCGTGAATATTGACCACGGAAATCGCGAAAACCCGACACGCGAGATCTCGACAAGGTTAACACCTGAAGGGGAGGACAGGTGGCATCAGAGTTCGGGAATCGGGGATATGAGAGGTAAGCAACTTATGACATCGTAAGTTCCGATTTCACAATAAGGAATTTCCCGATAGAAGACGAGGAAGGTGTGACGGGAATATTTCATCGGGGTTTGGAGATTTATAAGGCCCAATCCCGTAAGTTCAAGATTCGCGATCACGCGAAGGTCGATTCCCCGATAGGAGAAAGGGGGATCATAAGGAGAATATTCTGTGGGTGCAGACAAGTCCCGATAAGGGATTTGAAGAACGTCTTTTGTTCTTCGGGCCTAGGGAAGTGAAGGTCCTGGTGAGAGCAGACGAGCCCTGGGTGGTCGTCCGGCGTCAACCACCCTATATTTCCATCGTGTCAATCATTTGCGACTCCACTGGGATATTCCCAGTACCAACGAGTATCAGCCCATCCGAGAAATGTTTCACAAATATTAATGAGAAATATTAAAACGTTATTATCAGCATAGACTTGAACTTATCATACAACCTTTAATCTCTCTTTAAGGTTTGTAAATTATTTCTAAAAATTATATCTTAAACATTCCTATGCACCTAACGTTCCCTCTTTGCAATGGGTTTGTTATTTGAATACTTATTATAACTTGGAATGCTAAGTTTTGCAATGGGTTTGTTATTTGAATACTTATTATAACTTGGAATGCTAAGTTGAAAGATCTTTGATGGTAATATCAATATCAAGGTATCAAGCTATGGGATAGGCCCCAATCGTTCTGCACAATGCCATTATAAAATTTATCTTCATTTTTTTTACTTTCCATATATGGTTGATTAACGTAATTCATCTCTTTATCTTGGTATTAATAATTGCTCATAGTATTAAAAATCATGAGTACCTTATTAAATTGACTTAATGAGATGAAATAATACAAAATAAATGAATATAATTGTTTATCAATTTATGACCATATTTTAATATAATGGTATTAATATAATTATCTTTTTATATTTAAAAAAGATATTCATACAAAATCACTTTCATAATTGTTTCTATAAATTAATTATGATTTAGTTTTAATCATTATTTAAATTGAAATATAAATAAGATTAATTTATTTTCTTTTTTAAAAATTTTGTAAACAATCTTAATTTATTATTTTCCAAATTAAATATTTTACCAAATATATTTTTATAAACAATATTGTTCATCATATTTGACTAAGTTATAAAGATATATTAAAAAAAAATCATTTTGCAGGGGAATTAGGGGAATCAGGGAAGAAACCATTTTGCACAATAAAGATACTATTAAAAGAAAAGTCAAATCAAAATTTAAGATAAGAACAAATTCTCATTAGCTCCATAGTGAAATTGGGTGTTGGTCAATTCCTAAAAAGCTATGGGATGAAAGAGTGTGTCACCTTTGTGACACTAAGAAGGTTCAAGATGAAAAACACTTTCTCTTAGATTGCCGATACCCATATTAGATCTCATTTTAAAAATATTTATCACACTACCAACCTTCCTAACCTCTTAACTCAACAAAAGTATGGCTATCTTGGAAAGCTTGTCTTAATGCTTTTCGAGTAAAAAACAAAACTCTGAAGAATCAAAAGTAATCACTTACCCTCTTAAGCTCTTATAAACTAATTCGATCTTAGTAGAAGTTAATCATCATCATCATCAATATTTTTATTTTTTTTAATTTATTTTATCAAATATTTTAATAATATGTAAAGGATAAAACGATTATTTTTTTATTTTTATTTAATATATTTTAAACTAAATATTTACAACACAATAAAAAGTTAGGGTATAAGTTTTTATAACATAGATAATTACTGTGAGAAAAACTTTGGATAGATAATTACTGTGAGAGAAACTTTGGACATTTTAGAAATATGAAATCTATGTTTGCATTGAAATCATTTTTTTATATTATTTTTTAAATTTTAATATAAAGAAAATGGCAATTTCTTATCTACTTTACACAAAGAAATAACATTTAAAAAAATTAGAAAATATTTAATTAGAAAAAAATTATATAATATGGATTTTCGTTTGAATTTAAAATCATATATAATAAATAAATTATGAAATTTCCTTATTTTTAAATATTAATTAATCATATAAAATATTTAATTAAATAATATAAATTTTGATCTGAATTTAAAATTATACACCATAAAATAATTATATTTTTTCATACTTTTACATATTAATTAATCATATAAAATATTTAATTAGATAAAAACGATATAATATGGATTTTGATCTCGATTTAAAATCATATACAATAAAGAAATTATGAAATTGTCTCTCTTTTACATATTAACTAATCATATGAAAAGCAAGTTAAAATCATTTTAATACAATTCAATGTATTGCATTAAAGATGTATCATTTTATCTCTTTCTTTTCAATATTTTAGTCATTGAAATAAATCTCAAAATTAAATTTTTTATAATTTAATTTATTATTTAATTTTATTGATTAATTTAAGTAAGTGGATTGAATAATTGATAACATGTGTTTCTCCTTGAAAAAAAATCATATATTCAAATGCACTATATATATTTCAACAAAAACTATTTATATTAACTTAGATTTAATTGTATATTAATCAAATTTATAATTTATATATAAATTATAAATACAAATATTTAATATTATATAGAAATTTAAAAAAATTAAAAACATCAATATGATGATGATGATGATTAACGTTCACTAAGACTTAATTGGTCTATCGAACCTTAAGAGGGTAAGTGATTACTTGTGATTCTTTAGAATTTTGTTTCTATGCTCAAAAAGCATTAAGAGAAGCTTTCCAAGATCACCATACTTTTGTTCAGTTAAGAAGTTAGGAAGGTTGGAAGTGTGATCAATATTTTGAAAATGAGATCTAATATGGGTATAGGCTGGACAATCTAAGAGAAAGTGTTTTTCATCTTCAACTTTCTTAGTGTCACAAATGTGACACACTCTTTCATCCCATGGCGTTTTAGGAATTGACCAACGCCCAGTTTCACTATGGAGCTCGTGAGAATTTGTGCTTATCTTAGCAATGCTTATTTTTTTCTTTACACTTGGCAAAACAGATAGATAATTTTGATCTTCTAGATTAGAGTTGATTACATCTTTATAATACCTTAATTTTCTTTTTTCCTATAACTCTTTATCACACCACATTTTTTCCTTAAATTTTGATTTGACATTTTTTTTAATAGTATCTTCATTGTGCAAACTGGTTTCTTCCATGATTCCCCAATAGTTTAGCCAAGATCTGGCGTCTTTATGCCATCCTCCCTTGGGTCGATGGTGGTTATGACTTGATTTGGAAGCAATTTTAGGTAGCCTCTTGTCTTCCATGTTGTTTAACTTGTTCTTATACATTAGGTATCTAGTCATAGCCATGCTCTCAATAGGGGAGAGGCTAGTTTCTACAAGGAGAATGGGATAGGGCGTATTTCCTTTAATTTTGAGATTACAAGTTATAAAATTCTTTTGTATTTGTTCTATCTTTCTCCAAGATTCACTAGAAATACTACAGCCCCAGACTTCACATCCATAAAGAATGTTAAAAAATTTACAAACTTAAAATATATAAATATTTTAAAAATACAAATAAATTATA
>ML780436.1:621828-646705 GCA_009831015.1 Picea engelmannii | reverse complement strand
ATATATATATATATATATATAAATTTAAAATCTAATTAATAATGAGATTTAACATTAAAGATAATAGATAGAGTAACTCTCTCTCCGTAAGCTTATGTCACATCATCTCAATTAATAAACTCATTTTATTAATACATAAGACATATTAAAAATTCATTTAAACTGTATATAAATAAAAACTAATGTCATATAATGAACTCCTTTAATGACATAGAAGACATCCAATAAATTCACTTAGATATGAGGGAACAGCCCTTGATATTTATTGGGCATGCCATCGCTGGCTCCTTCCTGTGGTCTGTTTGTTTCCTTTGGCGTCAATGGAAAGATCAGCGTACGCGTGGTCCCCCCCTATATAGTATGATGCTTCATGCAGCTGCTCTGCACTAACATGTATATATAAAAACTATTTTTCTACAATGAACTAACGCAGAGATGAGCTTTTGTATTGTTTGTACGCCACACCTAAGGTTTTACCCTAGTCCATACAGAATCCATCTTGTGATTTTGGTTTGAGTAGATTTGTAGATCCATTCACCTCCACGCATCTGGTGTTGTCTTTACCATTTAGGTTCGCTGCAGGAATCTATTTTCATTGAGACTTATTGAGAGAAGAATTCCTCCCTCTCCATTTATTCTTCATTCAGGTTCGAGGATCAAGATGTGATCGTGTGGTGGCTCTGTTTCTACTCAAGTTCTTCACGATTGGAGTTTTTCCCTGTCTGATTTCTCTACGGGGGTCACGTTGTGATTATTTTTGCCTGGTAACTTTCTTTGATTCGATGGTAGTTACTGCATGCAGATTACGCTTGGAGTACATGGATCTGCTATCTTGGCAGATTAGGTTATGTGTTGGTATTGATTTGGAGGGACCCCGCCCAGTTTGGGGGTTTAGTTCGGCAGAGCTACTTCTTAACTGTGTAGTCGCTGAGTGTTAAGGAGTTGGGGCATCTTCCCTTTTCTTTTCCGATTAGATCAGTGCCATGGTAGTTCAGTAACTTTCCAATGACAACATCCTCACTCTGGGAAAGGAATTTTTCCCCTCTGTCTACATGTGATGGTAAGCTATAGTTTGTTGTTGAAAAGAAGACAGAATCTCACATAGTTTCATTGTATGTAGACTGTGTGCAAGAAGAAACTTATTATTTCCAGACAGAGCATTAAGATGCAAATTTAATAACTTATGGCGTTAATTAAAGGATCTTCAAGAGTGTGTAAGGGAGTTCTGGGAAGCTTTTCTGTTGAATTTTGTGATTATACACCCTTAGGGTAAAGGGTTTTGCGATTATACACCCTTGGGCTAAAGGGTTTTTCATCTCGGAGTTTATTGTTCCCTCAAATTTATCTAATGTTATGAAGGAAGGCCCGTGGTTTTGGTAAAGTGCGAGCCTGTATATGAGGCCTCGGCAACTAGAATTTGAACCTCGAACAAAATCTATATCGATAGTATCCATTTGGGTTTGGCTGCCCAGTCTTCCTCAGGAGTAACGGCATGCTAAGCCTCTGGAAGCCATTGAAAAGTCTATTGCCTGGTTTCTAAAATGACAAAACTTGGCAGGTTTTCTTGTGAGAAAATCTACGTACAGGTTAACATGCATAATGGTCTTCTCAAGGATATGAGAGAATTAACATAGAGGTTAACATGCATACTGGTCTTCTTGAAGATCTCATACCAGAATGCAAAGGGAGAAGATGATACAAAAGTCAGACTTCAAAGTACCCTTCCAATGTAGGGCATATTCTGAGCATGGCCAGATAGTGGCTTTCAAGTCTAGAAAATCTTATGATGAAAGGATTCAAAAGTAGACCAACTTTGGCTGAAGATTCCTAAGAAGAACGATCTTCCTGAGAACCATTTTTAAGGCTTGATGGAATCTAGGGACATTGGAGTGACGGGAATTCTCCTCAATCATATGCCCCCCTCCATATCTGGACGATGCGCTTATGAAGCCACGCCGAGAAAGCATATATATTGTCTTTCATTTTATTTCTGTCCGTATTTGGTTGGAAAAGGAATTACTTTAAGATTGATGACAATAGAAAGAAATCTATCTAATAGTTCAGTCATTAGCTTCAGAATTTTTATACAGAATCAGCTCACCGTTCTCGGATTAAAGTTAAAAAGATAAAGGAAAAAATGCAAATCACATCAAGTTAAATGACTTTTAAAACTAGAAAGGAAAATAGATAAATCTATTCATTTTGTTAAGGTTTTTTCAATCTGAGTTTTTTTCTTTTCTTAGTATAACATACTAATTTATGTTAAACCCCAACAATATGTCAAGGAAATATCCACTAGGTTGTTGTAAAATCTGGACAATATGCCAAGAAAACATCTATGAGATTGTTTAGAGGTTACTTACAAAACATGTCAATTACGTCTTAGGGCTATGTTGTATTACAATTCTAATAATCTTTATCTTGAAAACAATTTATATATGATACCTTTCCCAAAACCATTCATCATCACCATTCACATTATAATGGATCATCCCAATCTTTTAAATAGGCTTCATGACATGTAATAACATGAGAAAATACCATGGGTCCATAAACCACCAAAGTAAATCCATTAATGATTATATCAAGGTTATCTTATTTACTCTATCAAGGAGTCCAGATTAACCCAACATATCCCCCTTTAAACTTGACTTGGTATATTCACCTATCCTTCTCAAAGTTTATTTAGGAGGTATCTAGCAATCTTGCATGTCCCCCCTATCACCTAGGTCTACATCTTATAAGTATGGCTAACTAGGTCTTACAATTGTATGCCCATTACATGTAATTAAATCAAGTTAGGTTATGAAGTTGGGTAAAACTAAATCAAGTTAGGTAATTAAATCAACCATCTTCATAACCAACATCTTCCCATTTACATGCATTTAAATCAACTCCATAAAAAATAACAGTTTGCAATTGTACAACACCTCATACAATGAAACATCAATGAGCTTCATTGAGAAATATAAGACAAGATAATAAAATAGCATTCAAGAGTACACAAATTTAGATGGTAAAACCTTGACAATATGCCCAGGTGGGACAAGGTATGGGTATTCTTATTTCTTAGAGGTTAAGATTATAATATTCCAGCAACAGGCTTACACATGTCATTTGCTTGGCATTCTTATTCATAAGAGGTTAAGATTACAATATTCCCACGATGGGATTACACAACATGTCAATTGCTTCTTAGGGATAAGAAAATATGTACCATCTTCAACTTAACTTCCACCCTTACATTAAGTACCACTAGTTATAAGGTCTATCCAAACTGAGCCTTATAAAACATAAATTTAAATATAGAGATGCTATCATATTTTCTTTACAGTTCATTATTCAACATAATAGCAATGTTCAGCAGAATTAAAAATGAGCAGCATGATAATAAACAACATATTCAACATAATTATTATGAAAAATATATAATTAATGAACAACAACATAATAATGATGATAATAAAACATATCTACCTCAAACTAGTGTTGTTTTGAAGCTCTACCTGGAGCTATGCCCAAACTAAAGCTCTGCCCAAACTGATTAACCTCTCAGCCAGCAATAAACAACCTATCTGGCTCCCTAGCCCCAGGATTCCTTACGGTTTCCTGGCACTCGAGCAAAAGATTCCCAGCAACATGTGTCCCCTGTGAAATTCCTCAATTCTATAAGCACAAAACAATCCTCCTCCCTTCTCCTTCCCCCTCCATTTTTTCTCACTCTCCCCTAATATGAAAAAATGTTACTCCACCCAAAAAGCCCCCTTTCCCGAGTCCTCTCTCTTCCCTTATCCCCTTCTCCTCCCTTCCTACCGTCTCATCCCCCCATTAAACCTCAACCACCGTATCCCCCCATTAAGCCTCAACCACCTTGTCCCCCGATTAATGGGTCCATCTACCAATACAATTAAATTATAAAATAAGTCTTAAAAAATATCAAAATTAATAATTTATTAAACTAATATTTATTGAACTAATATTTATTAAAAAAATATTTAATCATGATACTTGATTAATTCATTAGGGTTGTTACATACACCCACCCTTCAGGAAACTTCATCCCGAAGTTAAAGTAATTTATAATACAAGGGAAATGACACATGGTTCACACATTTATATCCAATAGACAACATTATCAGTAAGTATGTCAAAGAAAACTCATACATACTAGTGTACATGTGTAAGAAATGTATGTGTAGCTAGCACATACAAGTCTCGTGCATGTACTAATGACAATAACTATCACCTCTATAGTAATTCTTGTATGCATCCAACCCAATCAACAAGACGATTCATTTTATAAAATATAATAAACCAATTAAATGTTTGTGAAATCCTTTAATTACAATAATATAGCTCAACAACATTTATTTAGATAATTGTAATTCAATTAAGTAATTATGAATATACATATATACATATTTTCTTTTCAGAAGGAAAACAATAAATTTCACCATAAGGAAAATCTCCATACACTCTCAACTATTTCTATTCATCCTTCCTCCCTAACTTACTTCCATTTTCCATTCCTATCCTTCCTCTGTTGGACTATCTTGGAGCATCAACTATATTGACCTAACTCCAAATAGATCTCGTAAGCGGAAGTGTCACTATCTTGACCAAGCTTCCCCAACAGGCAACTGACAGTCATCATCATGTGTCTAGGGGAGTGTGAGCTAACACAATCCTCCCATGACTCCAGATTTCAGAGGATACACAGTTTGAAATGCCTCCTCCCCTCCTAATAGAACTAGGGTCCACACCCTAATGGAATATACAGTGGCACCGTGTTGCTGGGAATTTTGTCATCGTTTATTCAGTTTGGGCAGTCTCACCACCCGAAAACCTGCACTGGTCCATATATCATAACATTGCATTCGTACCAATATAATTTCACATACAAAGATTCATACTTGATTGTTTCTCGGTCATTGGTCATGACATCCACTTTTATTACCATTATCCCTTGGCTATTTCATAGCCCATTGACCTACAAATTAGTCTATAACACAAACTCATACATATCTATGCATTATCATAATGTAAATGCATCTGAGCATAATCTCAATTCGGTATCCACATACCAAGAACATTATTCTAAAAATTTTCAATTTAGAAATAGATCTCATAATATCCCCATAATTCAATTAATGTTACCCGTTCATAGAATTTTCATTTACATAATAAATTGCATCATATCCACCATCATTCACATAACGTTAAACATTAATAGATTTCACATTCACATAATACATCGCATCATATCCATCATCATTCAAGTAACATTTAAACATTTATAGAATTTACACACATAGTAGATCGCATCATATCCATCATCATTCAAATAACATTTAAACATTTATAGAATTTACATTCACATAGTAGTTCGCATCATATCCATCATCATTCAAATAAAATTTAAACATTTATATAATTTACATTCACATAGTAGATCGCATCATATCCATCATCATTCAAATAATGTTTAAACATTCATAAAGGTTCATACGTCTTAAAAGTTCAAGTGTATCATTAATAGTTTCATTGTGAATAGAAAATAAAGGTGAATAGGCCTCAGGTAATGCTAGTTGTCTAAGTCAAAAGGTGGTGTTACATACACCCAACCTTTGGTAAAAAAGGTGAGGGATAATCTCATCGTAATGTCTCAACATCCTCCCAAGTAGCAGATCCTGGACTATACTTGTTCCACTGGACCTTAACTTGGTCTACCAGACAGTTCCTCAGTTTTCAGACTCTACGGTCCAATATGCGTAACGGTTCTACCATGAGGGTTCCCACGTCTGATACCTTCAATTCCTTCCAATTTAGTTTATGTGATTTGTCAGCAACATAATGACGTAGAACATATACATGAAAAACATTATGATTTTTATGCAAGTGGGGTGGCAGTATGAGACGATAAGCAACGAGTACAATTTTCTCTTGGATTTTGAACGGTCCTATAAATCGAGGTGACAACTTTATCCCCTTCCTGAACCGAATGGTACTCATATTAGGCCTGATACGAATGAAAACCTGATCTCCCACTTTATAACTTTGGTCAGTCCTATGTGCATCAACATAACTTTTCTGTCTATCCCGTGCTTCCTTTAGTCTCTGCCTAATCTGAACCACCTGTTCCTCTGTCTCTTGAATCAATTTTGGCCCAACTGTCACGCGGTCTTCTAATCTTTCCCAAGTCAACGGTGTTCTACATGGCCTTCCATATAGAGCTTCGTAGGGTGGCATCATGATGGAGCTATGAAAACCCTTATTGTAGGCGAACTCCACCAAAGGTAGGTACTTCTCCCAATGGGTTTGATTATCCATAGCATGCATCCTAAGCATGTCTTCCATAACCTCATTTACTCTCTTGGTTTTCCCATCTGTTTCAAGATGATAAGTTGTGCTTAAGTTCAACTGAGTCCCCAACGCTGACTGCAAACTTGTCCAAAACCTAGAAGTGAATATGGAGTCCCTATCTGAAATGATATTCTTCTGTATCTCATGCAAATAGATTACCTCACTTACAAGCATGCGTGCCACATCAGTGACATCGTAAGTGTCTCTAACTGGAATAAAATGAGCACTCTTGGTTAACGTATCAACTATCACAAGAATGGCATTGTGTATATGAGATGTGAGCAGAAACCCCACAACAAAATCCATAGAAATGACTTCCCACTTGGACATAGGAACATCATGTGGTTGTAGGAGACCTGTTGGGTGATGGTGGTCGTCTTTCACTTGTTGACACTTTAGGAACTTGGCGACGAAATGGACTACAATGCATTTCATGCCTACCCAGAAGAAGAGCTTCCTCATGTCTGCGTACATTTTCTTCACACCCAGATGCACACAATAAAGTACTCTATGGGCTTCCTTCAGTATGATGCTTCGAATATCCCCACCTTCAATGATGTACATCCTCCCTCAATATCTTAATGGTCCTTCTGCTTCTAGGTTATATCCATCATACTTTGGATCTAATTTCCTCCCACTCTCGAGGTTTGAAGTAACCCTTAAATATCAACTGTCTCCAAGGAGTTGCGTCAACACACTCTCCCTCAGATTGACTTTTAAGGGTACCAAGGAGAAGACACATGGTCTCCTACTCAAGGCATCTGCGACCACATTTTATTTTCCCTTGATGTATGAAATACCAAAATCATACTCGCTCATAAAATCACTCCATCGCCTTTGTCTGGCATTAATATCCCTTTTAGTGAAGAGATTTTTTAAACTTTCATGGTTTGTTTTGAGCTCAAAGTTTTACCCCACTAGATAGCGCCTCCAAAGTTTCATAGATAGCATTACAGCTGCCAACTCTAAATCATGAGTAGCGTAAAGCTCCTCATGTTTATTCAACTTCCTTGACACATAAGTTATCACTCCTCCATCCTACATTAACACGCCCCCCAACCCTTGCTTCGAGGCATGTCTGGAGACTATGAAGTCCTTTTCCATATTAGACACTCGTAGAATTTATGCACTAGTTAGTAACCTCTTAAGCTCGATGAATGAACTATCACATTCTTCTGTCCATTCATACCTGACCCCCTTGCATTGCAAAGTGGTGATGGGTTTCTCTATTTTAGAGAACCCTTCCACAAATCTCTGATAATAACCTACTAGCCCCATGAAGATTCTTACCTCATGAGCATTTTTTGGCACTGGCCATTCCATAATGGCCTTTACCTTTTCTGGGTCCATAGAGATTCCTTCACTGGAAATGATATGACCTAAATAGTGAATTTCTTTCTGGAAGAAGGAAAACTTCGACAACTTCCCATACAATTTGTTCTCTCTAAGGCAAGACAACACCAATCGCAAGTGTTCCTCATGTTCTCTTTCGTTCTTGGAATAGATGAGGATATCATCTAGAAATACTTGTACAAAGCAGTCTAAGTACATCCAAAATACACCATTCATGAGTCTCATGAATACTGTTGGCGCATTGGTCAATCCGAAAGGTACTACAATGAACTCATAATGCCCAAACGAAGGTCGAAAAACAGTTTTAGGAATGTCACCTTTCTTAATCCCTAACTGGTGATACCTTGATCGCAAATCAATTTTTGAGAATACTGTTGCTCCTTTCATCTGATCAAAGAGATCATCTATTTGTGGCATAGGGTACCTATTTTTCACTGTAACAGAGTTCAAGTCCTTGTAATCTATACACAATCATAAGGAACCATCCTTCTTCTTCAAAAGCAATACTGGTGCACCCCAAGGTGAGACATTGGGACTTGTTATCCCTAAGTCGAGTATCTCTTTCAGCTGCATCTGCAACTCACAACGTTCTGGCACTGCCATCCTATATAGAGTCTTGGAAATTGGTTTTGCACCAGGATTTAGCTCAATAGTAAAATCAAGCTCCCTCTCAAGAGGTAACCCTGGAAACTCATTTGGAGAAACATCCTTAAAATTTGAAAACATTGGGTACTAATCCAAGGAGGGTCCATTCCTTTCATTCACTGCCACTACATAAAGTCGACACCCTTGCCTCATGCACCGCTTCACCTGCATAGTTGAGATAAAGCGTAGAGACACCTTTCTCCGTACACCATGGATCTCTACTAGCCTTCCTTCGTCGTCAACACAAAGCACCCTTTTTTCGAAACAATCTACCATAGCTCGATGGTCCTCTAACCAATCCATTCCAATAATTAGGTCATATGTCTCGAGAGCAGTGACGTATACCTTCAACCTGGTAGTACACACTCCCAAGTCTACAAGACAATCATCAATGCTAGGTCCTACCACTTGTCTTTCCCCCGAAGCCATCACGACTTGTTTAAATTCATCGTGCTTGTAAGTTGCCAACCCACTCTTTTCTAATGCAGATGGTGAAATGAAACTATCTGTAGCACCATAATCAAATAAATTTTTAACATTGATATGATTTAGCGTACTTGGCGACTCCACCACCACAGATTGATGTTCTGCCTGGATATTATTAACTGCTGCATAAATCTAGTGGTTATCGCTTGCTCTTCCCATCGGGGCCTTTCCTTCTCTATGCACAAATCCTGCTTGCAACTCTAGGCAGTCACGCTGGTAATGGGGCCCTCCAAATCCCCAACTTGTAACATGAGACAGAACCTGCGCATTGCTCTGTGACGATCTCTGAAATGAGTTCCTTCCCCTGGATCCCCTACCCCTACTAGCTTCTCCCTGAGAAGGTCGTGGACCTTCCTACATCATTGGTGATGAATGGGATGCTACACTCACTTCCATTGAAATTCCTGTGGAAACTATCCTTGGTGTGACTCTATTACCATAAGGAGCTCCCTCCCCTGGAGAAGGTCCTAGGGGCCTTCCCCAAGAATCTAGGATGATGTGGAAAGGTCGATCTCATACCTCCACTTAAGCTCATGTGTTCCTCAACATCACATGCATTTTCAACTGCTTCTGCTACTAAAGACGGTTTCCACATCTGTACCATGGCCCTTACCTTAGGGTTTAACCCATAGACAAAGTGTTCTGCCTGTCGTTGATCATTTTCCATATATGAAACATATTTTACCAATTCGATGAACCTGATATCGTACTCTTCCATGATCCTTTTTTCCTGTACAAGAGCGTGAAATTCTCCCACCTGTTATTCCTCGTAGTAAGCTGGTAGATATTTCCTTCGAAACCTTTCCTCAAAAGTTCCCAAGAGACGGTGTCTGGGGTAAGGTGCAACTACCTCTCCAAGTTGCCCCCACCAGTTCAAGGCAATGTACCTTAATCGAAAGATCGTTATTTTTGCCTTTGATATGGAAGCATAGTCTCTTAAGGAGAAACATCATGTCATTCCTCCCAACCATGCCTCTACACATTCACTGGCACAACCCATGACAATCTCTGGAAGTTTGATCTTTTGCAGTTCTCTAGTGATGTCCTCGAGTGGAGGCCCTCCCCCTGAATCCCTCGACGCTTCAAGGTTACCCTCTATAGATGGTGGGGGATCCACTTCGATCCCTGCTAGCTTATGCCCCTTTAAAGTCTCATTCATAGCTTCCAATGAGTAAAACATGAGAGCTAATTCAGTTGATGGTGGTGGCGGCGTTGGCGGTCCTTGCGACGATGCCCCTCCACCTCGGTTTCCTCAAGTCCTAACCATTTTGTATAATTGAATCTGCACCAACCAAATGTTTGTCAGGGAAGAGTCTAAGGCAATTCACATTCGCGCAACTTATACTTGAAAACATAGGGTTAGGCGTAACTTTTTTTTTACTTGTCTGTAAACAGACGTTACTCTCTTTAGGGTAAGTGGCTAGGTCAGGATCGAAAGCCTCTAAGCTTGGTAACTTCGTCCATAAAAGATACTAACTCGCTACCTTGCTAGCTACACTAGCACTGTACCACTCTCGCCATTTCTCTAACTTACCTTCTTAGCGCACATGAAGCCCCCTCCCCCTTATCATGGTCTAAGTCCTTAAACTTTTCGTTTAAAACTAATTAACGTGATTTTTAACATAATGTTGATTAATTATTAAAAACTAATAATCTAGACTAAACTTTAATCTAAGTTTCAATCGCCTTAATCAACGCATTCAATTTAATCCACAAAATTACTATTGTTATTGGTATCATACTTAAGCACTTAATTAATCACTCAATTAATATGTACTTAATTAATTTTATTTTAATCACATTAATCATACTTATAAAACATACTTAATCACCTTTGATTAATCATACTTACTTTAATTTTATTTTATGTAATTAGTCATACTTAAATACCTTTGATTAATCACATTAATTAGTTTTATTTTAAAACATATATTTATATATATATATATATATTCTTGTTTTAGTAATAAATAATTAAAATTTAAATCTAAATTAAACGATAATAATTTAAAAGAAAATAAAAAAAATACAAATAAATAAATAATTAAAAATAAAAAATAAATTAAGTCGGGCAGTGGGTCCTCGCATGAGGCCCATGTGCCCCTCGGGCTCTCATCCCCAAAAACCCTACACACCAAACCCTCGCTTCGCATAACCCTCCTTCCTCTCCTCTTTCCCACTCTACATAACACTCCTAGCGATAGAGAACCCATGTGCAGAGGAGGTGTTGGTGTGGTTGCCCCTTGCGGGCTTCCTTCGTGAGCTTTCCTCTTGTGGCTCGTGGATTCTCTGACCAACAGGTTGCGGGTTCCATTAGGGCATTCTGTTTTGTTTTTTTTTTAATTTATGTTCATGAAGAGGATTTTTGGTATATGCGTAGTTGTTTTCGGATTTTTATTTTTATTTTGTATGAGTCTACTGGGGCGTGTTGATGCATAGTGAATTCACCATACTCCTCCATTGGGCTTCTCCTTGTCACTTTGTGTGTGTGCATTGGACTATGATATGCGATATGTGTTGTGATTTAAGGCAAGGTCTGGTGGGTTTGGCATTGGGTTCTGTGTATGGTTTATGTGTTGGCTTAGCTTGCGGTCTACACAAGCTTTGGCTCCATGTGGACTCTTTGCTTTATCCCTGGATTGGCACTCAATGTGTTGGGCCCTTCCATTTTGCTTGGGCATATAGGGTTTCCAAGACTCTTGTAGAGCGAGAGGCACTGCAATATGACAAGGAGCATGATGAGTAGTGAAATTCTAATGCCTCTTGTGAGATCGGTGTTTGGTCTTGGGTGTTGATTCGGCATTGGGAAAAAGGGTGGCCAGTAGAGCACCATACCCACTTCCCTCATGGCTCCTTCCTGTGGCTTGGTGCTAATCTGTGTTGTAGGTTCTATTCCAAACAGATGTCCCTTGTTTTATCTTTGCTCGAAGCTTATGAGAGAGCCACATTCATCTAGGCTTCTCTGAAACAAGGTAATGGTGATATCATTGCGGCGAGTTTGATATCATATTCTACAGATTTTATTGCATTTTCTTTTCTGTTTGGAAAACAACTTGTTTGTATGTATGAATTGTAGGACGAAATAGGTATGTTGATGGTAGGTGCACTTGAATATGGACTTTGAACTCGGTGCCTTATTTCACTCTATTGTCGTCTTTTAATAAACAAGAGACGAGACAACTTTATGATGTACCAATGATGAGACAGACATCAGTACCCGTTGAGTTGTCACCCAGGTCTGGAATTTGATGTTTTATGGAACATTTTTCTTTTAAATTTTTAGACTTATTTCACAGTTTATTCAAAGTCTAGCCGTCAATAATTATAGAGACATATTCACTAAAATCGCCAGTTTGACAGTAATATTTCCAACTAAACCGTAACAATTATTAATAGTTTTCATGTTCAATAGGGGTCATAGGCATATTGTGTTTCCCTTTTCATCTCATAAGGGCTGGTTTATTACAGCCGTTTCCCCTATTTCATTTTAAACCATAAAGGATTGAAAGAATACCTTGATTATCTTCCTATAGGGTTAAAAGAATTGCTTGATGAGGGTTTAGATTATTGTGAAACTTTAAATTGGTCAGACTTGCTTAGATTAGTGCATGCCTAGTGCCAGTGCTTCCTTTACATTAGAAAGGATGCATGTGCTTCCTTCACATTTTCAATATGTGTATTATTTATATTTATATCTATGTTAAACTATTTTTTTTCATTAGTATGTATATTATTATTTATATTTATATATGTGTTATAATTTGCGGGCTTTGCTTGCAGTTTAAGTGGAGCTAGAGCTTGAGCTTGGCCCTCGAGCCCAGATTTATATTTACACTTGTATATATTTTCCATATATAGAGCATTTAGGGTTTCAGGGATGCTTTTCTAAATTGTCGTAAAGGGTTTCAATATAACTATTTAGGGGTTGTTTAAATTTTCGAGTTAATGCTGGAGTAGTTCCATTCTTAAACTTTCCTTCTTACATACGGGTAGGTGGGTAGGCCCTAGTCCAAGTTTTTAAACCAGAGCTCTGATACCATGTGTAAGGTCTATCCAAACAGAGCCTTGTAAAACATAAATTTAAATATAGAAATGTTATCATAATTTCTTTACAGTTCATTATTCAACATAATAACAATGTTCATCAGAATTAAAAATGAGCAGCATGATAATAAACAACATATTCATCATAATTATTATGAACAATATATAATTAATGAACAACAACATAATAATGATGATAATAAAATATATCTACCTCAAACTGATGTTGTTTTGAAGCTCTTCCTAAAGCTCTGTCCAAACTGATTAACCTCCCAGCCAGCTAGGAATAGCCTATCCATCTCCCTAGCCCCAGGATTCCTTACGGTTTCCTGGCCCCTGAGCCCAATATTCCCAGCAACAAGTGCCCCCTGTGAAATTCCCCAAGTCTATAAGCACACAACAATCCTCCTCCCTTCTCCTTCCCCCTCCAATTTTTCTCTCTCCCCTAATATGAAAAAATGTTACTCCACCCAAAAAGACCCCTTTCCCGAGTCCTCTCCCTTTCCTTATCCCCTTCTCCTCCCTTCCTACCGCCTCAACCCCCCATTAAACCTCAACCACCTTATCCCCCCATTAAGCCTCAACCACATTATCCCCCCATTAATGGGTCCATCTACCAATACTATTAAATTATAAAATAAGTCTTAAAAAAAATCAAAATTAATAATTTATTAAACTAATATTTATTGAACTAATATTTATTAAACAAATATTTAATCATGATACTTAATTAATTCATTAGGGTTGTTACACTAGTTCACTGGTTTTTCCACCGTTACATGAAGTAGCAATGGGTTCAAGAAATGCCACCATTACATGAAGTCTCATTTGGTTCACCGGTTCAAGAAATACCAACATTACAACTCTTCACTAGTTTTGATTGTTGTCACAATTCCAACAATCTCCACCTTCAAAACAATTTACCTCGTACCTTGCCCAAATCTATTCATCACCTCCAAGAACATTACAATGAAGTATCTCAAGCCTTTGAATAGGCTTCATGACATATGATACTATGAGTTTCCCAAAACCAAGGTAGATAACACTAACGTTACAACATATCCCCCATAGTGGGATGTAAAACACCTCACTACTCTAGATGCAACCATGAAGCCCTAAACCACCAATGGTAAATCGATTAATTATGTTATTACTCTATGACTCAATCAATATTAAGTGTATAAAAAAGGAGTTTATTTTGGCATCTTCTCAAAATACATGAATTGTAAAGCTTACATGTCTTTTTTTTAATATATATATATATATATATATATATTAATTAGTGCACATAGATAAATAAATATAGATAATTTAGTACCATTTTCCTAATTTCCTAGAATGGAGGAATGTTATATTTCCAATCACAATACTAGTTGGTAATCAAGTAGGACTTATTCAAGCTCCCATCTTAGTTGGAAAAGAAACATAAACCTTACAACTAAATATGCCCTCAAATATTCTATTATAATCAATTGAAATTCCTACAAGTAAACATGTTTCCATATACTAGTACATCTCACTTGAGAGATTCTAATAGAATAGCTAGAACTTCTTTCTTATATATATAATGAATATATTTCCCAATAAAAAATGACATTTTATTCCATAGAGTATAAAAAAATATGTCCTTTAATTGAAAAATAATACTTTGATCGACCTATTCACAATCCATATTACCAAAAATAAAACATTCAAATTCGTTATGAAAAAAATTTAATAAAAAAAATGTGCACGAGGAAAAAAACTTGGAAGAATTATGAGAGTGTTGATCATATTTTTCCAAATATCATTGGATATATTAACATACAAAATTATGAGAGTGTTGATAATCCTTTTGCAAATATCATTTGATATATTAACATCCACTTTGTATGTTATATGTGAATTTAATAGGTTATGAATTCATTTCCCTTTGTCTAAAATTATCTACTATGTTATGAATCCTCTCATGTAAATCTATGTTTGATCAAATATGGTCACATAGTTGTTAGATTAGTCTTTGTTAATCAAATATAATTATTTAAGGAACTTATATACTTAAACAACATTATCATTTTTTATCATTTTTTGAAAGTGCTTTCATTAAACTCCAAAAGTATTACAATTCCATTTTCACAAGTTATATAACCTTTGAAATCTAAACCACTAATCATCAACACATTTATTTTGTTAAGTTACCATAATAAATGTTGTATTAGTTAATGATGTGAATAGCCTAGGAAACCTCTACAAGTAGGTCGCACCATTTAACCAAGTAACACCTAACTCAACCCATAAGGTTGGGAGCTAGGGTTTCCTCCCTAAGGAGGGCATACTCATGAATACAATTGTGTTTATATCAGTTCCTAGCATTAAGGTAATCTTCCTCATTTCCATGTTCTTGTTTATTGAGTGTTTTGTTTTGTAAGCATGAAATTAGATATTTCTATCGTTCAAACTATGTGCATGTGTTGTTTATCATTTCCTTCTTATCCCTTTTCTTGTGTGCAGCTTGAGTGGGTCCATTGTACTCCTATATAAAGTTCAGTTGGCCTACATAATATGGTAATCATTTTTACCTTGTTTCCCTTATGTTATTTTGTTTTTCTTATTATTTTTCTTGTTTTTGGGTTAATTTCTCTTCAGGATATTGTGATTCACCTCTCATATAGGGTTTTTTAGTTGATATCTTGAGAAATGGTCATTTGGTATTACAAAAATGTTTCAATCCTTCACATTCTTTAGATTTTGGTTCATATAGTCTCAATACCCCACTCAACAATCTCCTCTTTCAATAGTAGAATTTCATATTTGGTTATTTTGGTGTTCCCTCCCAACTAGATATACATTGACACTTTATTTCATCAATATCCTTTCTTTGATTCATAATTGAAGTGGAATTCGTTCTCTAATAAGAACACATAAAAAAAATTGGTCCTTGGAATCCCAATCCGCCCATGTAGATCTCACTTGACTTTGTTTTAGGTCAATTATTTATTTTTTCTTAATTCTATTTTCTTATCATTTAGTCATCTCCCCACTCATAGAATTTTATCTTAGGGTTTTCTCCAATTACTATATTACCCTAGCCTAGCATCCACCTTTCTCTAGTGTACTAGGGTTTGTCACTTCCCTCCTCTTATTTCATAGCATCGACCCAACCAATGTGTTAGGGTTCTTCAACCATTAACCTTTGTAACTCTCATATCACTCATGGATCCCCATAGAGAATTATAATCAAGATAGCTTGAGGTCTATCTAGAACCATTATATCCATAGATCATGAAACTATTACACGAGTTGATAATAAAAAAACACGACTCTCCATCTTATAAGTTAATAATAGGATAACATATCAAAATATGAGGGACACACGATTCAAAAGGTTTTAGATTGGATATTCTCATGTTTTAATTCCAAACATTCCTTTAGATAATGAAGCCTCAATAATTTTTCCTTCCGAACAATAAGTTGGAAAGGGCCACTCAATCTTGGTGTTTGTCTCAATATACAAAATTTATAGACTACGTTGAACTTCATGATCATGTTAACTCCAAATATGCTATAAAGAGAATCACCACAAGGGATGCATTTTTGTATTCATATTTAGTATCATATCCCCCCTCCAGGGTACATCTTCAATGTTTTTTCTATATGGTTACAACTCCATAAATCATCTAGACAAACAATGCAACCTTGTGTTGATGTGTTCACACAACTTAAGATTTATCTCCATACTCGAAATCTAGATGAGGTACTTATTCTCAATTTTAATTCAGGGTTACTAATTTCTTTTTCTATTTTGAATTTTCCTTGTTTGAAATAAGTTCTCTTTACTAATCCTTTATCCATGTTTTAGTTGTTGAACAAGAAGTTCAAAGGCATCCTACCTTCCATCCCTCTTAAAACCATGCCTATCATATCAACCCTAATCCTCATAGAACTTTTAATAACCCTATAACTTATCCCATTTGTCCTTAAAAACCTAAATTTCCTATCCCTTCACCCAAAAAAATGGTGTCACCTCCACAAAACGCACACTCATTATACCATATATTGGAATGCTCTCCAGTGTCAATATGTATCTTGAGCATTGTGTATTGATCACTCCTAATTTGAAATTGAGGACCTACCCACAAATCTTTCACCTGAGATCTAAAAATAATTTCCTTATCTAACCATAACATTGTATACCCATGTCTCCTTCTTCTCACACAAGAAAACACCATTCCATCCCATAAACTCCTTTTCACTCATAACCAAATTAAATCTGAACTAGCCACTATCATACTTGATGAGGTATGAGTATATCAAGTTGTTTCTCGAGCTTGTATCTCTAGAGGACAATATGTCTCGCACACCCAAGAAACCCTCCATGGAGAAAGAAAAGAAAAGCGACAGAGCAGAAGATTCTATTAATATGTTGCTTGAGCAAGCTCTCACATGAAAGAGGGATGAAATGATGGATAATTTTACCCACATACTTCAATGTCTGATGATAAAAACAAGAATATCCTCATCAAGCAACCACTTTTGAGGAACCTCTCCTTTCAGGGTACAAGTTACTTTTGATATTCTCGTATTTGAAGGATGCATAGATGCGGATGCCCTAGAAAAACGGTTAAATATTCTAGAAGTTTGTTTCTCTATTCAAAATTTGTCTGATATGGAAAATATCACCTTCGCACTCCTTAAGTCTCTCCCCCATGTCAAACATTGGTGGGAAACTTACTGGGAGAAAATTTCCATGGAGGATTCTGGAATATATGGGGTTGAGTCAACTTGGGATATTTTTGTGGATGCGGTCAAGGGACAATATTACCCTGTTGGTAACTATGATGACCAGTACATGAGATGGACCACACTACGTCAAGAGAGGGGCCAAGAAATGCCACAATTCACCAATACCTTCCATACCTTGTGCACCAAGACAGGTATCAAATATTTTGATCGAAATTTGGTTCTGAAATACCCTGGGGCTTTACAAAGATACATTCAAACTAAAATGGAGTTTTTGGACATCCCATCGATATGCTATCAAAATCGATAAAAAAATTTAGGCACCAAAATAAACGGGAGTTCGGGTCTGCAAATCTGCAACAACCAAAGTATGATAAAGACAACCCTAACAAACAACCTCCCAAAAACCAGTCCAAGACACAAGAAAACAAGGGTCATGGGAAGACAAATAAGGACACTAGAAAGTGGTTTGATTTCCACAAAACCCCTGGCACCACATTGATGAATATCACTAAAAATAGTCATTGGTGACCAAGATCAAAGACAAGGAGTCGAACCCCGATTCAGAATCTGATTCACAAAATAATGGGAAAAGAAAGATCATCGAAGAAAACCCCACTACTACTATCGTGAACAGAACAATTCAACCATAAGAACCAACAAATCCTGAAGACAGCGAGCACATTTTTCATTCATATATGTGGGTGAAGGGGACCCTACTACATTTTATTGTTGATAGCAGAAGCCAAAAGAACCTCATCTCAACATAGTTCATCAAACAGTTGGGATTGTCGACAACACCACAACTGCATCCATACAAAATCGGGTGGCTTCGCTATGGACGATACCTCTGTTTCACCCAACCATGTTGATTTTCATACAACATCAAACCCTTCAAAGATAAGGTATTAAGTGATTTTTCCCCACTGGATTTCTATGATGTTCTGTTGGGCCAACCATATATTTGGAAGCACCTTGTTATTTATGAGTCTTGACCTCGTAGTGTCATTGTTACTATGGGGGTTAATCTCTATAGGATACCAGAGGTACTTCCAACTATTGTCCCACCTAAATAGTGTCACAAGGTAGTATCTCATACTACAAAATTCAGTTTCTTCATAGTTTGTTCAAAAGGTTAATAGAAGAACACCACAACCATTGTAGCCTCGGTCCAAGAATCTTTTGTCCAATAGAAGAAAGTCGACAAGATTGAAGAAAAGTGCAAGGATTCCTTCCACACACAATCATATCATGTATCCAGACTGGTTAAAAAGTTCCAACCCTTTCAGCCACAGGTTCGTGGCAACCTTCAATAGGCTAAGTAGCGTAACTTCTCTAGCAAGGCAAGCATCTCATCAAGATGTAGATTCAACAAACACTTTTCCCTATCCCCCGAGCACTCAATGAAATGTATACCATTTCTTACTAACGAGGGAGGATTTATCTAGGTGGATATCAATGGCCACCAACCTATTCCAACTGGCTCAAAACAACCTTCTTGCAATTTACTATTTTTAGTAGTTTTTCGGTTCCTAAACGTTTGGGGCCATTTTGAGGGCCTAAATGAAGTTTTTTGGGGATCGAGCACCTCAATGATATCTTAAGGGTCTAATTGAGCCCCAAAAATGAATATCCTTGATGATACCTTTCCAACTAGATATTGTCCACCCCAAACAGAGATTGTATGCCAAAGTTATGCCCCCAAGAAGTTGATACACCAAAGCACCGAAAACAGGGTTCACAAAACTGTAGGATTTTCATCTTCTGGCATTAGGGTTTGGGATTTTATTTATGTTAAAAAATCCTTTAGATTCTCATTGTAATCCATCTTCTTGTGAATTTGAGTCGCTGTCACATCTCTTCTCGGAGACAAGTTGCCACCATTCTAGTGTGTCTTTCACTCTGTACTTCTACAGTTTTGTACATTTTTCTCATTAATAGAAATTATGTATTATTATATCTCTGTGTTTATGGTTGCATCTCTAATATATTTTTGTTACATTATTTGAAATCTAAGATATCCACTAACCTCCATAATACTCTACCCGAATACCTGTTGATTACTTTTCAATCCTTTCTACATCTTGTATGTAACTTGTATACTATATCTCCACACCATTCACCACACCATTCTCATTGATCCCTTCTATGGATAATTCTCTATCCTTTTCCTTCCCTTACCTCATTTCTATCAACATGAACCAAAAAACTATGCAAAACAAATTATCCCATAAAGATACAACAAATCACTTAGCACAAGGACACCCCTCTTATAGGAAGATATCATTCTTAGATTGACATGGCTCAAAGTCTCACCAAATTGGCTCTTCCCCCAACATGAACTCACAACACTAGCAGGGACTTACACTAACCTCTCCACACACTACATGATACATCTTTCCAACTTACCACTCTACATAACTCTCTATTATACATGTCACCCTCTATGTTTAGCATAGTATAAAGGCACATACTAGATATGACACCACATTTATCTCTCAACAACATTCACAAGTGTTTTCAAAGCCTCAATTTCATGATCCTAGGGACATCCATCCACAGGAAAAATAGAGGGTGAGAATGGCCCCAATAGTTCCCTCCATTCAACTTCATAGTCTCAACCTAACTATCCCTCTATTATATTGGGTGAGGCCTGACATTTAGGTAGAAAACACTCTTTCTAGGTTGATCATACTCCTAGCATGAATCTCTTCATTTCTATATGACATATGGTATAGATATATTCCTTTATATACTAAAAATAATTACTATCATTCCAGGACCCATCCAATTCACCCGCTATTCAAGGACTTCTTTCTCAGACAAGATCCACTTAACCTTATTTTTCTATGGGTTACTATATGCTTTGAGTAGTTTGATCAAGCGATCCATTCAGGGAATCACTCATTCTCTTGGGTGTAAATAGTTATCATATATGATGACTCAACTCATATAGAATTACCTTAAGCTAGGGAATGTTGTCCCCCCACCGAAATTATGCCCTTTTGTGAACTATTACTACAAAACACGTCACAAACATACCATCCTTTCAATGTGCCATAGCTTCCCAAATCAATCACACCATCTTATCAAGAGGTCATAGGCACATATTTATTTCTCTTGGTTATGGTTTCACCATGTGTACAACAATAGTTCAAGCTATCATATAGAAAAATAGTTTCTTCATTCTTACATGGCACTAATAGCTCCAAGTAGGAATTTCAAAGGCTTGAATGTACAACCAAATAATTTCTCCATTCCAAGTATTTATATTTCTATTGTTTGGTTCTTTCTTAAAACAAATTATGCAATATATTCCTTTTGTCTTCCAACTCTAGTTATATACATATATTTAGAGGTGGAAACTCTCACTAACTCTCTTTAGTATATCACCATCTAATAGCTCATTCTAAAGTTTGCAACATTATCTCTTTGGGAATGCTGACAATTAACATCAACCTAGCATCCTTGGCACTTCACCTCATATTTGGGGAACCTAGAGTCATTTCCAATACTTGCAGGCGACATTTTTTGTAGTCTTATTAGAAAGATGGGAGGAAAATGTTTATGGTTTCAAACTAAACCATTGAGAATTGATGCAGGTAGCCCAAGAAACCTCCCCAAGGAGGTTGTATCGTTGAACCAAGCAACTCCTAACATAGTCCATGAGGTTGGGATCCAAATCATCCTCCCTTAGGGAACATCCATCAACACATTTGTGTCTATCTTAGTGCCCAACCATTAAGGATATCTTCCTCATTTCCAACTTCTTATTTATTATTTATTTTTTTGAGTGTAAAAAAGTAGTTGCATATTTCCATGTCTAGGAATTATCTATCACTTATTTCTTATCCTTTAGGGTGCATGCATCTTGAATTCATCCATTGATATTTATATATAAATATCAATTCGCTATCATAATAAAATCATAATAAAAGAGAACACCATTTTACCATTAAAAATTATATTATTATTTTACCTTTAAATATATTTTTTTTCATTTCTATTAATATTATTAATATTCTTGTTTCTAAATTAATATAATAAAAGAGAACACCATTTTACCATTAAAAATTATATTATTATTTTACTTTTAAATTTTAATTTTTTTTTTTTCATTTCTATTAATATTCTTGTTTCTAAATTAATTCTTTTTAAAAGAGAACACTTCATCTCTCACCTAAAATTTGTTAATTGAGAAACTCAAAAATGCATCATATCTCTTGAATTTCTTGATGAAATGGGGTATTTAGGGAGTCGAGTATTTATCCCGAATGTTAATCGACAAAAAACTAACATAAAATACAAATTTACTTTATATTATGCATGATAAATAGAAGGATAGATTTCATACCACAAACCTAATGGTAAGACAACCTTATTGTGCGTTGTGCATAACTAATACATAAATTTTAACGTATACGCATTAAAGTGATCCCTGCTAAGAACAAGGTTGCATGGAAGCGTATATCTGCTGCTATGTTGTTATAATAAAATAAAAGTTAATGATATACGAGTATATATTAACCCCAAAATTGTTTACTTTTTCAAATTTTATTAAAATGTTTACTTTTCCTCGGCTATTGGGTCTGTTGTTATAGACTTTATAGCCCCTGCCACATCTGTAACAAGATAGAGTTTAGTTACTTTAGTTGATGCTAGTGATTTTTTTATTTTATTTTATTATGTGTAACGTGTTTCACCCTATGAATTTTTGGGATGTCTTGTATTTAAGTCCAGTGTCAATAGTGTGAAGATATAAGATCGTGTGTTGTTGTTTTTTCTCATACGCTTGTGATTGCTTAATCTATCTTGAGATGGAAGACTCCCATGTTTTCTGTATTTTTTATTGAAATTCTATCGGTCAGATCAGGATGAAAATTCTGTACTATATTCTCTGATTTGGCAGGTTCATTTTAGTTGCCAAATCGAAAGGGCGATCTGAGCTCTCCATATCCCACGCCAGTTGAAACCCACAAATTGGTTGTCATGTCATTGATGGATGGATTACAACGTGGATGGATTCTATGTAGCATCCAATCCAAACAGAAAAACTAAACAATTATATTTTTAAAATCCTTTGGACGATGCTCTACACGACTCTACTTCTACTTCCTCTCGTCTGACCATTAAATAGTGGAATTTGACAGCCACCTTTCACTACAAAGTTTGAATAAATTATTGTCATTCAAAGATAATTTTCTATGGCATCTCAACTATGTAGTATGACTTCAAGAATTTCCTACATGTTACAAATAAAGATAAGAAAAAATGGGTTGATCGCATGAAGTAATATTCCTTCAGAAATGGCACGGTAATATTGAATATTATTTCTATATACTGAGAGACTATTTTTCTTTGGCATCTCAGCCATGTAGTTTGACTTCATGAATTTCCTTCTTATTACAAATCAAGATAAAAGACAAAATGGGTTGATCGCATTAGAAATATTCCTTAAGAAATGACATTGTAATTGCAGGAAAAACATTGAATATTATTTATTATCTATACTGAGAGACACACCTGAGTTATTTACAAAATTTTGTGTTGTCAAAGAGTTATATGAATTAACAAAGACATATCTTGCACATAAGTTATTCGAATGTATATTGTTGCATTGGTGTCCATATGAAACTTTATCAATAAATCATGTGGCATGTTGTACTATTGCCCATATGAATACAACGTTGCTAATTTCCAAGGACATGAAAACCGACCTCAAAATATTTCCACTAACAAGACATACCTAGATTCAATAGAGACAGATTATAGGCATTTCCTCCATGCATAGCTACGTCTTCCATACAATTGCTAAATTTGACCATATTTAAATACCACATTTTATAGTCACAAGGCATCGACCACTTCCCACGAGTTACTGTTATGCCTCCTATGTTATTATGAAAAAGTACCCCAAAAATCAAATAAATGCATTAATGGCTGCTAAGCATAAGTTGTTGTTATGTTACGAAGGATTATTGTAATTTAACTTATTAGAACATAGAGGAGAAAAAAAAAATCAAATGGCGAGAAAATTCGAAAAATACAATTTCTGTGGAAGAATAAATGTACATGGAATTTGAGTAAGAGAGGCATATTTGTGCGTGAAGTGTCTCGTGCTCCGTGCACTAGCAGTGTTGGTGGTGTTAATCGTGGGATTTATGTTCGTTGATGCTCCTCAAAAGGATCTGCAACAACAAAAACCAGATCCTCCTTCCAAGATGGGCTATTGCTTTAGTTTGTGGAAACGCGGGTATTAAAACACTGAGAGCCCAGCTAGCTTCACGTGTAGTTTTGCATAGCGACTCTTTTCTTGTGGCTAGGATAGAATTGATTTCAAGTTGAGCGGGCAACTGCTTTGTCCCTTTTAGTCGGGGTACCTGGGTGGGGCACTACATGCAGATCTTGGTGGAATTTGTCGGATTGGGAGCTAGGAGAATGAGAGCTAGAGCTTGATAGATAGGAGCAAATGCTTGAACGGTTGCCACCTTTCCTTTCATGTTTCAGATACCTTAAGTGTTGCCAACTTATCTTCCTTTTCTTGCATGCTGTAGATACCTTAAGCATTGTCACCTTACCTTCCTTTGCCGGTGTTTGTCGCCTTTGCAGGAGGTCTACAAGATTTTCCTTGATCTAAGAGTGCCTTTGCCAAAGGTCTCTGCAAGATTAAATGTAGATTAAATGTTAGTGAATAAGAGCTTTCATTTTCTAATGTTAGTTCTGTCTTCACGACAATAAGACATCTACAATTCTATCCAATAAGAAATCAATAATTATTTTTATAAATAATTTAAAATAAGATGTTTTTGTTAAAACTTTTGTTAAACTGCTAATATTGAAATAAGTCAAAAAAAACTGATACTGAATCAATACATATCGATTGCTATATACATGCATTCAACAAGTATAATAACAATAAAAACAATCCTAAATCATTCTTGAATATCTTGATTAGGTAGTAACATACAATTTTATCTCGAAAGTATTTTTTCGAATAATAAACTAATGTTCGTTGGGTCATATTAACATGCTAGGATACCATATTTCCCCTCCCTTATATGTTCATGTGACCGTTTTTCCCTCCCTCAAATTAAAGGGGTATTATGTTATCTAAATACATAGAAATATTAAAGATTGATATAAGATTTCGATTTGGTAATGAAGGAATGTTCATAAAAAGATATTATTTAATTTGAAATCATATAAATATTAATAATAATAAAATTTTGACACAAGTTACAATTATAATTAGTAATAATTAAATATT
>ML780436.1:570756-610800 GCA_009831015.1 Picea engelmannii | reverse complement strand
GTAAGAAAAATAGGTCGCCAAATTCATAATTGTGGTTGACGCGATGTGCATCAACATAACTCTTCTATCAATCTTGCACTTCCTTAATCCTTTGTCTTATGGTTTGGATTTGTTATTCCATTTCTTGGATCGCTTCTGGTCCTACCAAGACCCTATCCTCAAGTCAATCCCATCCCAATGGCATTTGGCACGGTCTCCTGTAAATAAACTCAAATAGTGCCATCTTAAGGGTACTTTGATAAAAAAAATTATATGCAAACTCTACTAGTGGCATGAACTCTTCGCAACCCTTCTGTTGTCCATCACATACATATGCAACATATCTTCCAAAATTTGGTTCATTCTTTCTTTCTTCCCGTCGGTCTCAGGGTGATATGCTATACTAAACTTCAGTTGTGTCCCCAAGGCCTCTTGGAAACTAGTCCAAAATTGTCTTGTAAACACCGATCCTCGATCAGATATGATCCTTCTCAGTACACCATGTAACCTTACAATGTCACTGATAAAAACTCTAGCTATGTGTGGCGCATGATACGTCATACGTACGGGAATAAAATGTGCACTATTCGTCAGAGTGTCAACAACCACGAAAATCGAGTCGTGCCTCCATGTCATCAATGACAATCCAACAATAAAGTCCATTGAAATGACCTCCCATTTTGATTCCAGAATAGTGTGTGGTTGTAGTAATCCTGTTGGATGTCTATATTCAGCTTTCACTTGCTGACATTCTAGACATCTTGCCACGTAGCTAACTATGTCTGCTTTCATTCCTCTCCAGAAGAATAAAGTCTTAAGGTCTTCCCTCATCTTTGTGACTCCTTGATGAGCCATGTATACTACCCTATGAGATTCTCTTAAGAAAAATTTTCTCAATTCATTGTTAGGAGGTATGTAAATCTTGTTATTATACCTCATCAGTTCGTCATTGTTTAATGTATAACCTTCAAACTTTGGTACCATCTTGGTGTCTTGGCCGATATTTTCCTTAACTTCCTTGTACCAGTCATCGTTAATCTTTATAGTTAGAATATTTTCTCGAATATTTTTCTAAAGGGGTATCACCAAGAATTTTCATGGTCTCCAAATCAACACATCTTCCACTTTGTTCATCGTTCCTTTAATGTAAGTGATTTCAAAATCGTATTCTCTAAGTAATTTTGACCAACGCCTTTATTGGGCATTCAAGTCACTCTATGTAAATATCTGTTGTAATCCAAAGTGATCTATTTTAGTTCAAATTTCCATCCAATCAGATAGTGTCTTAACACTCTCAAGGTATACATAATGGCCAATAACTCAAAATCATGTTTTGTGTAGTTATGCCTATGCTCTCTTAATTTCCTTGAGATGTAAGCGATCACTCGACCATATTGCATCAATATTTCACCTAAACCTTCATTGGATGCATCTGTGCATACCAAGAATTCCTTGTCCATGTCAGGGAATTGTAGTATCGACAATATTGTCAACAATTCCTTGAGCCTTTGGAATTCTTCCACACATTTCTTAGTCTATAAAAACTTCTTTCTTTCCCCTTGCAATTCCGTGATTAGATTTGTTATCTTCGAAAAACCTTCGATGAACCATCAGTAATATCCGGCTAAACCCATAAATATGTGTACTTCTTGTACATTTGTTGGTGCAGACCATTCCATAATATCCTCTACCTTCGTTGGATTCATAACGATTCCTTCATAAAAAATAACAAGCCCTAAGTAATGAATCCTCGATTGGTAAAAAGATCATTTCGACATTTTCCCGTATAATTTGTTTTCTTGTAAACACTGTAGTACTAAGTGCAAATGTTCGTCATGTTCTTTTGTCGTCCGATAATATATCAATATGTCATCAATGAATAATTGAACAAAATTGTCCAAGTATTTGCGAAACACCCCATTCATCAAGCTTATGAATACCCCTAGGGTGTTTTTCAATCCAAATGGTAAAGCGGTAAACTCGTAGTCTCTAAACCTTGTCTTGAATACAGTCTTAGGAATCTCTTCCTCTTTAATCTGTAACTGGTGATAACTTGATCTCAAGTCGATATTTGATAACATTGTCGCGCCTTTCATTTGATCGAGAAAATATTATATTCTTGGCAATGGATATTGTTTCTTGATTGTTTCCTTGCTCAATTGACGATAGTCAATACAGAGTCTCCACGACCCATCCTTCTTTCTTATGAAAGCAACAGGCACACCCCAAGGTGACACACTTGGACGTATAATTCCCAGTTCCAACAACTCCTTTACTTTCATTTTCAAATCCTATAACTCAGGTGTCAACATCCGATAAGGCATTCTTGCTATCTTTTCAATTCCAGGTTTCAAATCCATTGTAAACTCCAATTCTCTTTTCGGTAGAAAACATGACAACTCTTATGGAAATACATCTAAAATTTATTGTACTGGAAGGTGTTACAATCCTTCTGCCTCGCCTCATTCATTTAGCACCAAGATTACATATAACTTGCATCCCTTTCGCATGCTCTTCTACAGTTGTAGGGAAGAAATGAACCTTAAGGAAACTCCATGGTTTCTTCCTACGATCAGTTTTCTCTATCCCTCATCATCGGTCAAACTCAACAGCTTCGTCTTATAGTTGAGTATCACATCATGCAATTCCAACTAGTCCATACCATTCATGACATCATAAGATCCTAATATTGTGATGTATAAGTTAGAATTCATTACAAAATCTCCCAATTTAATGTGACAGTTCGTAACCCCTCCTCCAACCTTTTGTTTGGAACCGGAAGCCATTTCTGCATACTTAAAATCGTGCTACTTGATTGCCTTTACCTTAATTCTTTTCAGCATTGCACAAGAAATAAATCTCTTTGTAGCACCGAGATCTATCAAAATACTAAAAGTTTGGTCAGCAATGGTACTTGACGTCTCTAGAAAAGTGGAATGGTGCTCGGCCTGAAATTTATTCACCGCTGCATGGATCCTATGGGCCTTGCCCAAATATCCAACTATAGTGTGTCCTATTGATCCAGTCGCTCTGTCCTTCTCAATGGACAGTCTCGCTGGTAATGTGGCTCTCCACATGTATAACATCCAGTTTTCAGTCGAATACTCCTGGTCCCCCAAGTAGAAGCTATGTGTCGACCAGCCTAAAATCCTAGTTTGTTATGCTGAACAAGCCTAAACTCTTGCTGGTACGGGAAACGATGTTGTTGATGTTGTGGTCCTCTATAGGGATTCCTCTGTTGAGGATTCAATTGTTGTGGTGTCATGAACATGGATCCTCTCAACATATCTCGATACCCTGATCTATGTCAGGTTGGTATATGATGCTACTACACACCTGATGTGGTCTGTCTAGTGGGACTTTCAAGATTCCTTCTCTGACCATCATTGGTTACCTCTTCCTCAGCTATGAGGGCCTTCTGGTCTGCATCATGCATCATTTGAGGCATTAGGATCCTCACCTTCACACAAATGTTTAAGTTAAGGACAAACATAAACTTGCTGAGATTTACCTTCTCAATGTTCATATGTGGGGTATACCTAAGTAGTTCCATGAATTGGGCCTCGTATTTCGACATTGTATGACCACCCTGTCATAAGGAGTTGAACTCATTGAGCTGGTGCTTGATGAATTCCTCTGACAAATACCTCTCCTGAAACCATTCCTCAAACAATTCCCATGACGCATCTTCGACGACCATGTTCAATTGAGGTAGGAGCGTCTTCCACCATAGAAGAGTGCTCTCCTTCAATTGAATGACCATCGTGCATACTTTCATGTTGGAGGTGTAGTCATGAAGTGTGAAGCGCATCACCATGTTCTCCAAACATGCCTCAGCAGTTGAGTTGTCTGTGGCACCCATGAACTCAAGAAACTTAACCTTCTTGATTTCTATGTGAATGTTACCACTGCCAGCTGGAGTGCATTGTGGACCCTCATTAGGTACAGGTGCCCTGGCCTCATATCTATCTATTCATTTAATCAAGGCCTCTAAAATCCTCTGAAAGGACCTCTTCAATCCAACCACATCCCCCACAGCAATCTTCTCATGTCCAATGATGTGTCCTTAGAGGCCCTTAGTCTCCCACAGGATCACCTGGCAGAGTATTGACTCTAAGGGTTTTTTATGTCTACCAAGTCAGTCAAGAGGTGAGTGGCACACTTGGAGCACGTAGTGCGTCCTCAAGGGCACGTTGCACAAGAAAAATATAAAGAGGTGAGTGGCACGCTGGGAGCACGTAGTGTGTCCTAAAGGGCATGTCGCGCAAGGAAAACTGAATGAGGCGAGTGGCACCCTTGGAGCACCTAGTGCATCCTGAAGGGCACATTGCATTGTTAATTAATAAATGAATAAACCTAGATGGATTTAAAAAGAATAATAAGAAAGATTTAAAAAAAAAACAATTTCCCTAATAAAATGTCGCCCAACCTTGAAAATTAAAATCTAGGTAAGTGATACTTGTGATAAAAAAAATATATATTTATATAAAAATAAAAATAAAAATAAATAAACAATAAAAGTAATCATCATTAATCATGTGACGAGAAGAGGGTAAGTGATTCAATTAATTTATAAAAAAATCTTTGGGGGGATAAAATTTAAAAAGGGGGGAAAATGGGAAATAATTGTTTTGTTGCATATGCTAAATAAAAAATTATTAATTAAAAATAAAAAAGGAAAAGGGTAATTTTCTACACTTGCCCATTTGAGTTTTAAATGAAAAGGGAAAGAGGGAAATTTAAAAGAATTAGGAAACTAGGAAAAAGCGGGAAACATAAAGAGAAAGGGAAACATAAGGAAAAAATAGAAAGACTAACTTAGTAAGGTATTTTTCATTTAAGAACTTTCTAAATCGAACTCAACAAGTTATTTAGTAAGGGGGTAAGTCATTAAAATGTGTAAGGGAATATGGGGACACCTATGAGCGATTCTAGGAATGCTTTTAGGTGGGTGAGGGAAATAGGAGTAATTAATTAGTTATTGAAATTAATTTATGGTGCAATGAAGAGGATGGGTGACACATGTATGGGGAGGATTTTTATGAATTAAATTATCGAACAATAAATTAAATGGGATTTTGGGAAAGTAAATGAATTAGAAACTCTATATAAAGGAGGGAGAAGGAAGACGATGGATCTCTTATGTTATGCATAACGTTACGCTGTAGAATTTTAGACTTGACTGACTTAGCTTGTGGGAGTTGGGATACCCAACTCGGTGAGGAGTGGTAGCTCGACCTTGTGAGGCGAGTTGGGGGCTAGTTGTTCTTTGGGTTAGTGTGTGTGTCCTCTTTGTGTCTCGAGGGCCTAAGGGGGAATAAGAGTACCCCTAGCCTTGGATGAGAGGTATCGGTGAAGTCTCATCAGTCGACAAGCGGGAGCTACATGGAGCGCGCGGTACAATGAATCATAGTAGAGGACTTGGGCTATAGTACGCTTACTTGATAATGCATGGTAGATTCCTATTATACCTTACGCTTTCAATTATATATTTTTAATTGGGTAAATAAAATGTTTGACTTAGCATTTCAACCGAGAAATTAAATTCCCCATAGCCTTAAGCTCGCTGCTTGAATTGTTTCACTTGGAATTTGGTCTGTGCATGTGGTGAATGTCCTTTGGTTTTGTTGATTGTTGTGAAGAGTGTGTTTTTCATCCTCATCCCTATTTCTCCAGTCTACGCCTAAGAAGTCGGCCAGGAGCCGAATCGACGTTTGTCACTTCGGTGCATAGCAACTTATAGATTCTAATGCCCTGCTTTTATGTGCATGGATGATGAGCGAAGGATGTGTTCACTCAACCGTCTACCTCTATTGTTTGTTCTTGGTTGAGTGATTGTCTTGCGCCTTGATTGCGATTGATTACCTCTACAATTTTTATTCCCTTCCCGCAGCGAATCGCCTATGATCCTCTATGTTTGTCCCTGCATTTTGATACCCTCCCTGGCAATTATTTAAGGTTGTGTTTTTAATGCTTCTAATGGCGATTTTACGGTGTATTTTTTACGGTGTGTGAAGTCTTGTTACATATCGATTTATCACTTGTAACTCAACAATTTATTTTGTTAACCCTTTGCGCTTGATGACTCTTGTCGGCATTTACCACCACATCTGACCCATTGCATTATCGTTTTCTCCATGTTTTTACTACTCCGAATTTATTTTATTACTCGGGAAGGATTTGAATAATTCGAAATGGTATTAGTAGTCGAATGTTATTGAGTCTCCACCGTAATTTCCCTCTGCAAATCCTTATGGTTGGATGACGAATTTCTTTTTTCTGGTGTTTAATATCTTCCCCCACGAAATCTTCTCCCTCTGCAATCATTGTATTTGGATGGAGACTGTACTCTATCTTCTATTTTAAGTTGATGGCGAGTGTACCCTGTGCCTTTAATGTATTTGGATGGTGATTTTACCCTGTGGTTTTAACCTTCGTTTTACATGTTTTTTAAACATCGAACTTACTCTTTTGTTGGACACGTTTTTGGATGATAAAACTCACAGATTTCCCTTTGATGTTTGCGTTTGTAAACCTGTGAAAGAGAACGCTTTTCTCTTTATTGATTGTCTTTGTGTTTAGCGTTGTTGAGCAATGAGTATTCCTCCTTGGTTGCGATTAGGTTGAACCCGAAATCCAACGAACCAGTGGTTGTTACCCCTGCGTTTTACTTCTGTTGGACAACGAATTAACCCTATGTTTACATAATTGTTTTCTTGGTGACTGAGTTGAATTCTTATGACAGTGATAAAAGATGGCAATAATGTTTTGGACAATGTTCTTCTATTTTAATTAGCATCAATATTATTGTTGATTGGATAGCATTAAATAATAACGATAGGTTTGATATCAGAGTATTAAAGGTTTTTTTGGGGCATAAGAGTTTGGGCCTATGAATGTACATATATTCAATAATAGCTAACATGTTTTTAGCTCTGATTTTCCGTTGCCCTTTTTTTAATTTTCCCTTAAAATCGTGCAACCATCAAGTGTTTTGATGTGATATGTCAACTCTAAAAATCATTTTATCTAGTACATCAACATGTTCCAATGGAAATAACAACATCATCTGATGATGAATATAGATTTTATAGTTGCAATTATAGAAAAAGCATAATTTTGATAATTGACATATAATAGAAAAGGAGAACTAAATTCAAAAGAACAAAAGTCTACAATAGATTATTTGTTGTAATAGAAGTCTTTACAACATAATGCAATGTTTCATTTGATCTGTTGACAAATCTCCTTGTAATTATGAAGAGCTAAGTAAATCTGGTAAACGGAATTGTGAACTTTTGCTAAGTAGAAAGCTTCAAATATTTTACACACATTACCTATTTATGTTAAGAAAAAGGATCATATAGACCAATAGATAAAATTGTTGCATGCAAGTAGCCTAACTTTATGGGAAGGATTGTACAATTAGAAAATATATGTTGCATGCTCAAAAAATGTTTTATTTGCAAAAGAAAAAGTTGCATATAATATGTAAATGGAAAGAGATACAAAAGATAAGAATAATAGAAGAACAAATAGTATTGGATAGACCGCAAAATAGTTTGTTTAGCAAATTGATATGACAATTTTTTTTAATAGCCTACTAGCATCAAAACTGCATTGAATGGCTATGAAATGGCATTTATTTATGAGCAGCGAGATAGCATTAAATCTCATTGAATAGCTTCAAAATGGCCTTTATTTATAACCACGTAACAACATTAAATTAGCATTGGAAAGGCACTTATATTCTTTGACAACAATGTCGATTATTTTATAATTAGCGTGGAGCACCTTTAAATGCTAAGTAGTTCACTTACTTTAGCAGACAGTTTATAATTGTAGATAAGTGTATTTGATTTGGTTAAGTGTCTTTCTTAGTTGGCATTATGACAACGTTTATGACCTTAGTAGCTTGGTAACAGTTCAACCTTTGCACTTAGACACCTTGCTTATTCGTTGATGGTTGGGTTGTTGGCGGGCTCGGGTATTAGCTTGCTCTTTCCCTTCGATTGTCGTCATCTTGCGTCTTGTCGACCTGTTGCTTGAGGTATGGGTGTAGCCTTCTTATCAGTATTTTGGTCTCCTAACATGTTGGATTTTCTTGAGTCCTTGGTCCAGTTAGGTTATCTTCACGTCTATCACCTGGAGACGGCATGATTCCAGTTGAGGGGATCATGGTGCACCCTATTGGATAGCGACAAATGATGACTTGGTCGGATTCGGGTGTCCCGTTGTGGGTGTTCTTCATCGTTGTAATTTGTTGTTAGCATTTGGGTTGTAACGCCTTCATGCATTGGGTTTGCGCGCCTTGAGGTACTAGTTATTGGCCATTGAGACTGTTGTGTCGGGATGGGGATGTTGTCCCTTAGCTCATAGGTGTGGCCATGTTTGTGTCGAGCAGGTAGTCATTTCTCTCTATTGTTTTATGCATGTTCGCCCGGTTTCTCTTGTGCTAGTGCATGGAGTCGTAGTTGTTTGTTTCCTATCCTGTGGGCTTGGTGCTCATCATTAGGTTGTGTGGTTCAACTGTTGTTGTCTTTTCCTTCCTGCCAAAAAAAAAAAATTGCACTTGTTTCACATGTAGCGTAACAAAGGGGTCATTACATATGGTATCATAGAGGGTTCAACCCTGCGACTATGGATTGCCACTCTTTCCACTGCAGTAAACTCATGAGTATTTACCCTTGCATTAATTAAAAACCTTAATGTGTCCATGTGGTGATCACATTTACAGGATGCCTCTGAGGTTCGCAATGTGGTGCCATGGAAGGAGGTTCGATGCCTTCAAAGGTTCCCGCACCCTCGGAGTCAAACCCCCAAGGGGAAGAACAAGTCCTTGGGCTGGATTTTTTTGTTGTAAGGGATGATGATCATCTGACAAGGCCCTTCCAGGTAATTTCAAGGGCCTTGATTCACCATCAGTACTGAGATGAGGCCAGGGAACTTGTATCCCTGAGGGTCCACAGCACGCCCTATCCAGTACAGTAGCATCCACCAAGAACTCGAGAGGGTTGAGTTCTCTATTCCAGAAGTGTTGCGGACGTCTGTGTCATCGAGGCATGGTTGTGGAGCAAGGCATTGTGCTTCATGCTTCGTGTTTATGACCTCCAGCATGAAGGTCCACATGGTGGTCTTTCAGCTGAAGGGGAGCGCTCTTCTATGGCGGAAGAATCTCCTACCACATTTGAGCATGATCATCGACGACATGTCATGGGAACTATTCGAGGAACGGTTCCAAGAGAGGTATCTTTCTGATAAATTTGTTGAGCGTTAGCTCAACGAGTTCGACTCCTTATGACAAGGCATCTGCATGGTGCTCGAGAACGAGGCCCATTTTGAAGATGGATTTGGGAGGCAAACAGAAGGTTGGAGGAAAGGTTACAGGCTGTACCCTTAACCTGGGAGAGTTTGTCACCAGGGCCAACTTGTACCTCACGATGTTAGGATTTTATAATGTCATGATCAGTATGGACTGGTTGGAATCGCATGAGGCGATACTCAACTATAAGACGAAACGATTGAGCTTGGTCGATGATGAGGGAAAGAGACACGTGATTGTAGGACAGAACGAGGGAGTTTCCCTAAGGTTCATCTCTTCCTTGCAGTTACAGAAGAGCATGCGCAAGGGATGTAAGATTTACGTGATCCTTGCGTTAAATGAGAAGGGAGTAGCAGAAGGTCTAGAACACCTTCCTGTGGTGAGAGAATTTGCGGACGCCTTTCCAGAGGAGTTACCTGGGATGCCACTGGAGAGGGAATTGGAATTTACCATAGACGTAAAACTGGGGATTGAACCAATAGCAATATTTCTTTATCGTATGTCAACCCCAGGGTTACATGAGTTGAGAATGCAACTGAAGGAATTGTTGGACCTAGGACTTATACATCCAAGTGTGTCACCATGGGGTGCGCCTGTTATTTTCATAGGAAAGAAGGATGGGTCATGGAGACTTTGCATTGACTACTATCAATTGAGCAAGGAAACGATCAAGAATTAGTATCCATTGCCAAGGATTGATGATTTGTTCGATCATATGAAGGGTGTGACATTGTTTTCCAAGATCAATTTGTGATTAGGGTATCACTAGTTGCGGATCAAGGAGGATGACATCCCTAAGACCGCCTTTAAGACGAGGTTTGGACATTACAATTCGATAGTCAAATTTCATTGTTGTCAAAGAATAGTGATTGATTGTCAAATTTCAATTTATTTGGCTAAAAATATGGCTTATCACAGTAATACAAAACATATTCCTATTAAATGTCATTTTGTAATACATGTTGTCAATGAAAGAGGAGTGTCTCTAGAAAAAGTCCATACAAAAGAGAATTGTGCAAACATGTACACAAAAGAAGTATTGATAGAGAAGTTGCAAAGGTGTTTGGCTTCTCTTGGCTTGTAGAAGAAGTGATGAATAAAACCGGGCATAAAATTCAGGGAAATTATTGTCAATGTGCCGATTGTTGAACGGTGCCAATGAATTTCCCAACATGCAATGTATGTGTTTTTTCATTTCCTAACATTTAGCCTTCAGTTGATACAAATCAACTAAACATGGATGTTTGGTTAGAGGCACATTTATTGTATCTAACGGTTGTAAGCCATATAGGCTGATAGATGCACAGGGTTGATGGGTTGGAAGAATGTACATGTTGGTTGTTGTAATTCTCCCTTGAACAATAATAAAACATAATTTCATTACTGTGTGGATGTTTCCCTTCTTAAAGGTTTTACCATGTAAATACAATGTTCATTTTTTTGTGATTGTTTTCTTTGTATATTGTTTAATTATTGCTAATTAAATATGTGTGATTTAAACTTCTACTGTATAAGATTTTTTAGTTTTATTTGTATATATATATAATTAAACTATAAGAATTTTTAGTTTCATTTATATATATATATATATATATATATATATATAATTAATCTATATTATTATTATTATCATTATTGCTTTTAAAATTTTGTTATAAGTCATATCATATCTATCTAAATTATAAATCTAGTAGCTTTGCTTCCTTACAAAATCTATGATGATTATAAATGACAATATGCATTTCAAATCATCTTGTTTGTAATGAAGTGACATGTACAACTAGAATATGATTAAAAATTAAACTTTTTATGAATTTGAAATTATAATCATTTTCCACTATGCAGTAAAACTATTTTTATTAAAATTATAATTTTAAATTGAAAAAATCATTATTATTAATGTAAAAATAGATTATCATCTTTTAATAATTTAATATCACTTTTAATTATTTTTATAAAATAATGAGAAAAATGTAGTTAATTAGTCATCTTGGTTTGTAAATTTCTTCAAACATTAAGATTTACAAAATTAATATTAAAGTTATTATTTTTATTTTTTTTGAAAACCTAGTTGTTCATGAATATCCAAATCATAGAAATAAATAAAACTAATAATATGAGAGGGACCACAACCTTCATCTTATTGCAAATGGATTTAAATTTTTAAATATTTTTTTTTTATATATTTTAAATGTTTTTACCAAGTGCCATGAAATTTTATTATATATTAAAAATATCTCTAACTCATTAACATCATGTCCTAACAACATTCAAACAATCAGAGACTTCTTACCAAAATAAAAGTTTATAATTAATATTTTGATCATTTTTTGACAATTTCACTCAACTACAAATTCCACAACTCAAATTTCTCTTGCATAAATGAATTAGACAATTTTGAAAATAATTACAACATTTATATAACTTAACATTTTAAAATTACAATTTTATTAAAAAAATATTTTTGAATATTTTAAATGAAAAAATTATATAATGTTGATCTCAAATCCAACAATAAATTACATTTATGTTACTTATGACTAATACTTATTTTTAAATGCTACTTAAAAATAACACATTTATATATAAATAAATACTAATTATAAATTATAAACACATAATAAATTATTACATGTTTTAAGTGTTTTATAATTGTTTTAATTATTAATTTTGAATTACATACAACTACTATAATTATTTAATAAATATAAACAATTTTATTGTTAATTTCCCTTGTTATTTGTATGTGATAATTTAGTTTAGTTTCAACATTGTAAACTACTATAATTATTTAATAAATGTAAACAATTTTATTGTTAATTTCCCTTGTTATTTGTATGTGATAATTTAGTTTAGTTTCAACATTGTAATGAATGATTTTTATTCTTTATACGGTCGTATAAGTTGTGATTTAAATTATTCGTTGGTTGGTCGTTCCAAAATAAAGTGAATATAATGCAAAGTAACATTGTCATTATTATTAGCACATAGCCGCTTTTATAAGAGGAAGAAATTACTAAAGTGATGGTACAATGTGTATATTGAGTAAAGTGTGGTTTGCATAATGAAGCCATTCCTTCCATAGAAATAAGACTTCCTTCCATTCAAAGAGAATGTGTATATTGGTTTGCATTATGAAATCATTCTTTCAATAGAAATAAGAAATGCATTGATGTATAAATTATTTGAAAGCAGTGTTGTGTTTGTATGTAAATAATTTGTCAAGTTTTTAATCTACATAATTAGTTAATTTGAAAAAACAAAAGTAATTAATATATATATATATATATATATAGTGTTGAAATATATATTTTTATACTCTAATATGATAGTGTGAGAGATGTGTAAATATTTCTATATTTAACATGGGATTAACAAGTAGTATTTAAAAGTATATTAATAATGAGAAATATTTCAATATTCATCTTAAGTTATATATATATATATATATATATAAAAGATCACTTCAAGACATCAAATTGGTGTCTGAGACTCTCTTGGTCCAGCTATTTGATTGGTAAAGTCTACTAAGATATACATTTAACCATTAAACCCACTCAAGTTGTATAATGTATCCCTTGAGATGTAAACCATTAGTTAAAAAATATTTATACTTGAATAGATTTAATGTAATAGATGTTAAAATGGATTTAAACTGATTAATGATATTAAATCATTTAATATAAATTATAAATATAATTACTTTGAAAAATAATAATAAAATATTTTAAATTATTGCAAAATCTCTATATAATATATATATTTTAATAATTATTTTAGAATTATATTTCATTTTTTTTAAATTAAAAAGTGTATTCAAAAATCTTTTTAAATATTTTCTTACATTTCAAATTGATTAATTGTGTTGATGATCAATTTAACTGAAGGTGGGAGGGGGTGCATTAATAGATAAAATGTATATATAATAAGGTATTAATAGATAAAATGTGTGTATAATATATACACATTTTATTTATTTAATCATATACTTAGCTTGTTTGAAATTGCTACCCTTTTTTCAGTGTCTTGCGTTCTTACTTTTTCTCTATATGCTTAGCTTGTCTGAGATTGTTATTTATTTAATTATACATTTTACATTTTGGATTAAAAAAATTAATAAATAAATTAAGTTTGGAATGCTAAATTCACATTTAGGATAGGAAGAAGAAATATATCAGTTATATTTTTAAAAGGGTTGTTAAATTGTTTTAAGTTTTGGTCATCCTCTCTTGAATTTGATGACAGTACAAAATTAGAATTTTCTGTTGTTTAAATTTCATTTTTAAATATAGAAATGAATTCAGTTTACTGAAAAATCTCTGATTCTTTGAATTATACAAAATTAACCATTCAAACTATAGATTCAACAATTTCTCTTCAAATTTTTATAAAAATTAAACAGAAAATTTTCAAAAAACACCTAAACCTAGAACCGTTAAAATCTAGAATATGCTCATAAATTAAATCAAAAAATTATAACATGTGTACTTGATGATGAATATACCCATAGCAACAAAAAAGTAAACTAACCCATGAAAACCCTGGCCCAGCCTTTGACCTAAGTTCATCGGCGTGAAAACAGCGGGCCAAAACAAGCGAGGAAAGATGATTGCAGGACATTTTTGCGGCCGCGTGCGGTAGTGCCGAAAGTGGAGCCGCCGGCCACTGTCAGGATTCCACACATTCCCATTCAAATCATATAGATGAGTCGAGTCGCCGATCGATTGATTTGACTTTGGCTCACGGACCTTCATTTCAATAATCATATATACGTCGACCACAAGCGTGGGCAAACGATTAGCATATCGCAGTGGAGACTCCAGAGTCGTAACGATGTGTGTAATTTCCAAGTCGTCGTAGTCGGCGGATTCTGATAAGGAGGGAAAGTACAGAGACAGCTCGGAATCTGACAGCTTTGTTTTGAATGTAAAGCGATTTCGAAAAGGTGGACAAATTCAATTTATTTGTCAAAGTTTATATGTAATTTACGATGAAGAGCAGCGGAGGAGACCAGAAAGGAGTAGGTTTACTCCGGAGCAAATAGTTTGTTTTTTTTTGGTAATAGCTAAATTTTCAAGGGTAATCTGAATTTTGTATGGTTCAAAGTTTCATGCATTTCAGAATCTTATTTAAGGGTTTTGCCTCATTTTAAATTAACCAAAATGTTCAAAAAATCGATCAAAATTCTGGATTAACCAAAAATTTGAAAACAAACCACCAAAAAACTTATCGGAAAGAAAATTGCTCCAAGTAAACCCACTCCAACCAAAAATCCATATGACATTTTGCCAATAGATAATTCATGTTGTGAAACTGTGGGTATATAGTCAACAAGCAATGAAGACATGATGGTAACTGGAGGACTTTGGATGCCGTAAGTTTGAAGACTTGGGCGCTATTTGTCATTGACTGGCATTAAATCCATGTCAAAGTCAAGACGGTACAGGATGTAAAGCTGGAACTTTCGGTTTTTGTGTCTTCAGTGCTGTCATAGGCTCACAGTTTGTGACCATTACTTTATAAATTAATGGAGAGTTATGAATAATTCTGCAAGCGAAAGCGAGATTAAACGTGCTGTGATCATTAATTAATAATTCATCAAGCGAAAAGAAGATAAGACGTGTTTGCATAAACCTGTATTTCGTGGCGAATTCGTCAAAGCAAATCCTGCAAGTAATTGATGGGATACGGGCGGTCTAGATTATGAGTTGAATTCTGAATGCAAAAAGTTGGTTTCTTTTGTCGTTTTTCAAAATTCTTTCGACTGTGGATGCCGACAGATAATTATTTCGTTGATTTCCAAACTATTTTCGTCGGTAGTGACAGGCTGTTCGCACATCTGTTCGGCCCGAAAATGCTTCGAGATCCATTTTTCTTCTTTTAAAATCTTAATTTCATTTATTTTACTAACTAAATAGTTTTGTCGTGTAGTGTTAAAGTCCAGTTTTGGTTCATGAGAGAGTCAAAGCAAAACTGGAATATGGCACCTCTTGAGGTGGATGTATGGGTGTGGTGATGACAAGGACTTCAAGTATAGATTTCTAGAAGGTCCAAATGATGTGGCTTTTATAAAAGAAAGACGCTACAACTTTGCTTTATTGTAAAATGATTCCCTTTATTTTGTTTTATCCTGATTTGACAATTTCTTTTCCTAATTTGTTTTATCTTGATTGGACTTTCCTAATTTGTTTTATTCTGATGGGACCATTTTATTTTTTTACAATTTTTTTTCCTAAATTGTTTTATCCTGATTGGACTTTCCTAATTTGTTTTACTCTGATCGGACAATTTCTTTTTCTCATCTGTGGAATTCAATGTTACAAAGTCGTTTAGGAGTGTTGTTGGCAATGCATTTTTTCAAAAGCAATTCAAATAAATAAACAAATTCACAACAAACAACATCCTTATTTGACATTTTTTTTTTAATTTATTGGATTCAATGTTCAAATAAATAAACAAATTCACAAATTCACAACATCCTTATTTGACATTTTTTTTTTAATTTATTGGATTCAATGTTCAAATAAATAAACAAATTCACAACAAACAACATCCTTATTTGACATTTTTTTTTTTTAATTTGTTGTATTCAATGTTCAAAGTCGTTCATGAGTGTTAGTGGTAGTGAAGTTTTTCAAAAACAATTCAAATAAATAAACAAATTCACAACAAACATCATCATCAAAAGTTCCTAATTCTTATCAAATTTTTAATTTTTTATAAAATATAAAATTAAATTTTAAATTAAAATGTATTAAAGTAATCTATAACATACATATATTTTTATTTATTAAATTTTTTATAAAATATAAAATTAAATTTTAAATTAAAATGTATTAAAGTAATCTATAACATACATATATTTTTATTTATTATGTTGTATTTTTATTTTTTAATAATAAAGATAGATTAATACTATAATACGAAGAATAAACATTTAATCTATTAACCATCTAATTGTAATAGTGGAAATACACCAATAAGTATAACAGAAAAGCAATAAAAATAAAATTTATACATAATAGACACAAAAATAAAACTAGTAAACTATATATATTAAAAAAATTTAAAAAAGATTTTTTTTTTTTTTTTTTTAATTTATTTAGTTTTTTTTTTTATTTACATGTATTTTATCACATCATTGGTTTTGTCATGTGGTATTAAAGTTAAAGTTAGTTTTACATGGAGTAGTTTTTTTCATCATTGATAAAATTTGATAATAAAAAATTATTTTGATAAATTATGATAAAGTAAATGATAATTTTGATAAATTATTTACCTATGTTCTATTACATTATTGGTTGTCGTGTGGTATTAAAGTTAGGTTTTAGATGGAGTATCTTTTTCTTCATTGATAAAATTTGATAATAAAAAATTACTTTAATAAATTATGATATGGTAAATGGATTGTAACTCCTCATTTTTATTAAAATAATTTTATATCTTATTTTATTAATTAAAAATTATAATAACACTACTTTATAAAATGTTATCAAATTTATTAAAAACATTTTAAAAATTTTAATACAGATAAAATAGTTTATTACAACTTAACTTATTATTGGTAGGAAAAAAATCAAAACACAAATTAAATTTGACATATTTGTTTAAGCCTTTCAAATATTTAGAAAGTCGAAATCAAAATGCTTTTCCATAGAAAAGTAATCTACAAATATCCTAATGAAGTAATCTACAAATATCCTAATGATTTCACTTATTGTATTATTTTGATGCTTTGGTAGGAAATACAATTTTCTATTTTGGAAAATTTATGAATTCAAAGTTTAAAGGAAGGTTTATAAATGTTAAGTTTAAGTGAATTTGTTTCTAGAAATCCTTTTAAAGAGATTGATAAATAATATGGAAAAATAAAATTAGGGAGCTTTATATTTCAAATCTAATTTATTGGATTTTTAACCTTTACATGTAAATATACATATAGTTTGATGGTTACGAACATGTGTTTCCTCCTTGAAAATCATAAGTTCATGAAATAACAAAAATAAATCATACACCTTTTATTGGTAGATATCAATCCTTAACTAAAACATGTCATTATAGCTCTTTTAACACAACATTACATTAACAAAAGATTTATTTTTTAATGTAATCGTTTATATTTTGGTGTTGATAAATCTTGCATGTCTTCTCTCTTATAGTCTTGAATTTTTTCATAGGATTCATTTTGTAATAAAAATTCATGCAATGCTTTTGTTAACAATCCTTTCTCTTATTAAAAGATTCCTAAATTTGTCAACTACTTAGACTTCTAACATGTTTAGGAATAAAGATAAATATGATACAATGAGTTTTGAACTTGTATTAAGAGTAGAGGGCCAAAGTGACAAAATGGCTAGTTTAATGCCCATGTGTAACCATACAAGTGATATGAATTAGGAGATTATAAAAAATAATAATACAATGAGTTTTGAACTTGTATTAAGAGTAGAGGGCCAAAGTGACAAAATGTCTAGTCTAATGCCCATGTGTAACCATACAAGTGATATGAATTAGGAGATTATAGAAAATGATACTTGACTTAGGCTTTTTTCCCAACCTTGGTATGGAAGTAGTCATATCGTCCACCTTTTCATGCAAAATTTTGGGTTCTTCTTTCATTGCAATTGATAGGCATATTAAGGTAAGGGATAGATTGTAATGTATCGATTTTACTATTTTAGAACTTGGGAATAAATATTTGATCACTACTTGGTTAGTGGTGTCTCTATGTTTTTGGAAATTTTTACAATACCCATCACACTTTGTAAAGTACTCACTCTTGTAATTGCAACATTTGTGAAATCTCTTCTCCATATATTTCTTAAGTTGGAATATGAAAAACATGGAAGTTTAATCTTACATTTGGCCTCCCAATGTCTAGTCAACCTACAATATTATAAATAGTTCCTACATCAGATACTTGGCATTCTATAATGCCAACAATCACTATCCTTATGACCCTTTTCCTGTGATAGAAACAAACTACTCCATACCTTTTTTATTTGTGATGATGTTTTCCAACTTTTTTGCTTGGTCCCCAAGAATTGGACTGAATATGGATGGTGGAATAATATTTTTTCTACCCTCTTCCAAGATTCTACAATAAAATTTGAGTGGCTTACTACATGTGGCTTATTTTCTAGTTTTCTTTCCTTGATGAAATTGGTTTGCATTGCACTTGTGTTGGCTTATTTTCCATTAAATCATAGGCCTTTGTGCTTGAGAATCTATTGAGATACAATGGTAATAAAAATCCATTGGCCTTACATGTCTATCCCTCGACCATAATATCCTATTTGCCTCATGATATTAGAACCAATGCCTCTATTGTTCTTCTCAAAGTCAGCAAAGGTTTCTTGAGAAATGGTCTTAGAAGGATAGTTTACCATGTTTGCCTCTATCATGGTACTATATTCGGTAGTGGAAATGTAAGGGTATTTCTTGGTATCTTGGACAAATACTTCTAGCTTCTCCAAGACCTCTTCCTTCACTACCAATTCTTATTATAGGTGATCAATGAATTTGGTGAACCTATCCTCTTGCCAACTATCCAATTCAATGAATTTCTCCCCCAATTGCGAGAGCTATAACCTACTCCTATCTAATTATTCCCTCATGGTGATGAAGGGGTCATGGTGCATGGAAAGATATTTTTCCATCATATTTTCTCTCTATCTGTAATATTAGGTTTCTTATTAGATCTTCCTATTGAAGTCTCTCAACTCTTATAGCTTCTCCTTATTCAAGGATTTTTTCATGGAAGCTTATTGAAGGTCCTTGATGAAATTGCTATGATACCATATGATCCATAACCAACAGGCCTATGGCATGTCCATTTCATCAACATGGATGCATAATGAAATGGATTCTTTGTCCAGTTTGGGTTCAATGCTTTGCTTTTATTGTCAACAATAGAACAATTCTAGGATTACAATCATGAGTCTGATTTCAATTCTATCTTCTATTAGTGTCTTTGTATCAAATTGGTTTTCAATATTAGGCTATTTGTTAGCATTTCCAAGACCAATGCTTCAAGAAAATAGTCATGTGCAAGTGTCTACGCAATTCTCTATCCTTGGATTACATGTTCACATACCCCCATGCCTATAATTGTAACTAAGGCCCATGGGCTTGAGAACATTGGAAAATGAGTATTATTCAACAATTCGAAAATCAAGTTGGAAAATTATAATTTATTCTCTAAATATTTCTGCAAATTGAAAAGAAACAAACCCCAACTATGGTAAACTAAGATACGATGACCAAATTTAAGGAAGTGTAGCTGAAGTAGAATCCCCATCACAACAATGGAAATCTGGAATCAAATGATCGATCTTAAATTATTTATGGTAGATCAATACTAAGACGATGACATTAGAGGTCAATAGAGAAGAGAAAGAAAAAAATATTTAAGTGTTGTGGTGCTAAAAATCATTTTGTTGGTAAAGGTTCAAGAACACAAGGACAATGATATTGTTCTCTTTGGTTTCATGCATAGATCGATTCTTTATGGCCTATTCAATTACTATAATGGAATATTTTACTTCCATCATACTTAAGATTTTCACATGGAAATCATTTCAAAGAAGAAAAATCTCATTAGTCTATTAGTCGATTAGGGAAACTCAACCAACGAACACTATTAATTGGGAAATTGAACAACCAACACTTCAAGGGAAATTGGTACCGCAATTATTAATTGAAAAAAACAACAAACATGGTATAGATGTAAGTGTATCCTACAATATTTTAATAGAGAAAAAAATAACAAAATTTCCTATAGTATGCAATTCGAATAAGAGATATCACACCAAACCAACAATCACATAATGATAAAACTCACAAATGACCCATACATATTTATACTGGAAGATCAACATATAATGGAGATTTTATTAAGTTCAAGAGATAATTACAATAGGGTGATATATACATAGTGTTTTTGTATTGTTACTCACTGACAATAGAAGTTGTAGGTGGCCATGACTAAGATACACCTTCGCTCAGTGTAGACAAGCTCCATAACTCCTTCATCCACCAAACTTCGAGTAAGTTTCCCTCTTCAATCTTTCATTTCTTCCACTATTCTCCCCAATTCTTATTCATCTCACATTGCCTCTCCACTATAGCATTCAATATTTTAATGGGTTTCCTTTGCAAGGAAAACCATCACATGGTTCATTTCTTCATCCAAATTTTCCAAAAAGAGACAAAATTAAATAAACAAAACATGAATTTACAAAAATAGTTTAGGCGAGGCTCTAATTAATATCATTAGTACCCTTAGTTTGAGCTTCCATTTAGTTATCTCAATTTATATCTTCATATCCCATTTCCTATTCAATAAGGCTTCTCAAGTTGTTTCCATTTTCCCTCCCCCAAGGGAGGTCGCATTAGTTCATATGTACCCATATTAGCAATATTTATGATGTATACCTACCACTTACTACCCAAGATTATGTATCTAGGACTATTTATATCATTGCATTGTACTTTGGCCCTCTTTTTCTCAAGTCATATTGTATTTGAGACCTCATTTTGTCTCACTAGTTCCGCCTCTTTATGTTAGACACACCAATATTTTATTCATTATAATGAGCCATTTTGAATGGTATGGGTATTGCTACCTTGTCCCTATTGAGATCATGTAAATCACTACCTTGTGAATCTCTTGTTGACATGTGGGATCCTTCGACCTCTCTCGCGGGTGGTTTTTCTTCCCATAACACTCCTCTCTATATTTGGTTGTATCATTACTTGGTAAAAGAACTATAATGTATTTTGGTCACATGATTTGATCCTAGCCTCGTACATTAGGAAGTATCTAATATCACCCAAAAGTTCATCAACTAGACAAAAAATATAGTTTAACCAAAATGCACCATTCATGGTATGGGTATGATATGTTTAAACCCACTTTTACATCATTTTACACTATTATAACCTAAGGAACCATTTCTCCTAAAGTTATTTCCATTTCATAAAGTCATAAAAGACCATTATGACCTTTTCCTCTTGTAATTATCCAAAAAAGAAAAAGAAAATAAAAAACCCTAAAATTAAAGGTTAAAATTGATATAGACAAGAATAATATTTTATTATCATGAACATGTCAAGGATAACAACTATTTTTCTTATAAATTCAAGAGGTCATATCCATCTTCCATATCCATCCATTGACAATAACCAAGTGCTATTGAAATTTCCATAGATCGTTTGTCAATATTCACCATCACTTTCTTCCACACAGGAGAGGAACCAATCCAAGCCATACACTCAGGAAAAAAAAAGAACCCTCCCAAGGAGGAGGTCAAGGATACCATTCTCTTCAAGGATCTTTCTCATAGGTGTTGAAATTTTTTCTATTAGGTAATTGAATATTTATTTATTATTTCATAGATTTGTTGTTCTAGTTTCCTTTTATTTTGTTGCAGTTATTTTCTTTTCATGTAAATAACATAATCTTGAAGGTTAATATTTACATTTAAATTCAAGTTTTCTATCTTTGCTTCTATTATCTGTCTACGATCTAGATAAACCACCATATTTGTAGATATACCAACCCTTATTATAGAATTTACATAATAGATTTAATACAACATTGGCTTCTTTTCAAGGCCTAGAGTGGGAAATACAAGTGTAATAGATTCCCCCCAATGTGTGAGGTCATAAGAGAAAATGATGGAAAACATACATCAAAACAAGTGTCATAAGGAAGGGCCTCGTAAATTAAGGGACTAGGAAGTACCTAAAAATAAACATCAACCAATCATATATATAGATCACCCTCAAGGGAGGAATACCCATGATCTCATATATGAAAAATCATGGCCACCATCACAATACATTGTGGATCCATGTCACAAAATATATCATATCCATGAGAAAAAGAAATGTGGCTCTATGTCGTAGTATATATCAAGAAAACATCTAACATACATGAGAGTGTCACTGTGGTCTTCACAGTACTTTTCCAATGGTGATATAATGTTGTGCAACTTTGTAAGGGTAGAATATATGAAAAAATCCCCCAAACCCAAGGAATTCAATACAACCACTTTAATTGTACGAATCTAGATCATTTGAATAAATGAGCTAATGTTGAGCATGGTAGGAACCATCTAATTACAAATCAGTGATGAATACCATTAACATAGACCAGAGGACCCACCAATAATGAAAATGGAACCCAATGTACTTAGTACAATATAACAATTGTGAATAGAGGACATGATGTTGAACACTCATAGAATTATTCAATTAGGGGTCAATGATATAAACCCACTATCAGTCACAAGGAATCATGCTACTAATGGATAAAAGTTCCAAGGTACTCTATGGTTTCTAGATCCACTTCCTAGATAATGATATAATGTCTATAGAAATATATCCATCAAAGGAGGGCCTTTATGTATCCCCCATAAATTTAAATGAAACAACCATTGAAATATTTTGGGAAGAGAAAAATCACCAAGTACAACTGACATAGGGATGACCGACATGAAAGGTCAACAAAAATGAAAAATGGCTCGCTCAAGATTAACTTCTCTTGAACATATAGAACAACACAAATATGAATTGGTATCATTGACTAAAAAGTACCAATGATATGTTGATTAATTGGGTTGGTTGTCATTGATGCCAACCCTTGATGAAAGTCTGGTAGTGAATAATGGTAGCACAAAGGCTTGGGTAATGGACCCAAGTTTTTTTTTTTTTTTATGTATAATGGTATGAGTTTTAATATATTTGAAGGTAATATTATTCTAGATGAATAGTACATGTCATGCCATTTCCAGTGGTATGTGTAACATCACATAACACATCACGGTTAGAGAGTTATGACCATGTGAAGTTGGATAACCCTCATGAGTCATCTAGAAGCCCCAAAAGGTCAAAGTGGTCAAAGTGGTTGCAAAGAAGAAATTATTTAAATAATAAAGTGAAGTGATGAGTGTACTATAAGTCAAATTGGATACAAAAGAAATTATTTAAATAATAAAGTTAATGGAGAAATTACTAAGTGGACAAGTGGTTAGAAGTGGGTTAGCCCTAAAATAAGGAAAGTGGGTTAATATGGTCAGAAGGTAATTTAAATAATAAAGTGAAGTGATGAGTGTACTATAAGTCAAAGTGGATAGAAAAGAAATTATTTAAATAATAAAGTTAATGGAGAAATTACTAAGTGGACAAGTGGTTAGAAGTGGGTTAGCCCTAAAATAAAGAAAGTGGGTTAAGATGGTTAGAAGGTAATCCCTTGAGGAAACTACATGAAAGTATAAATAAGAGGAAAGGGTCTCTCCTTTTTATATCACACTTGATCATATTGAATATCTAAAAATGAGTGAGGTAACCAAAGGATATCTAAGCCAAATTTTAGAGAGAAGATGAAGTAAAGAAGGTTGAAATTCAAGTGAGGGTAAATTATTTTGATGATGCTTTCTAAGATATGTTATTTACATGACATCTCACCATTTTTGCAATAATTTTTTTTCTAGAATGATTCACACCACGAAATTGGGAGGCCATTGAGGAAACATATCCATGTAGCTGTGATACACATTTCATCTTGTGGGTCATTGTATTTTTGGAGTTACACACTGTGGAAAATAGGGTTTGTGGCTAGTTCTGAAGCCAGTCTAAAACACGTGTTTGGGGTAAAAATGCCATAACTTCTTCATAACATATCCAAATTGAGTAAGACGAAATGTATTGGTTAGAGTAAAATATGTAGTATTATGTGTACAATTTTCATATCCATACAACAAATATTCTGTGCGGGGAATGCTCTACAAGTTCACTCTCTAGAATAAGCCATAATTCAACAAGGTATGTCGTTTTTTCTATAACTCCTTTTCTGAGAGGTTCCAAGTACTAAATCTGGAGGAATTGCATAAAAAACACTGCAGAACATTTTGTACTATTTTTCAAATATTTATTCATTACAGGTACATAGTTATGATTATTGCAAGTTAGGATTTTTTACTAATCCAAATTTAGTCATGTGAGACTAAAGAAATGTTTGATAAAAATGCTAGTCTCTTGTTGCTAAAGTTAAGGAAGGTTTGCAGATATGTGATCATATACACTAGGTCTATTACATAATTACAAATTAGATTTGGATGATGAAATTGATGAGGGATTTTGGCTGAGGTACATGTTGGATACATGGTTGAGACAAGTAGTTGATGAGTTGGCACATACATGAGGTGTATAGTTGATGATGTTGGTACATATTGATGATTCATAGTTGATGCATGATTGGTACATACTTGTTACATGGTTGGAGGCACTTTTTAGTAGTATTTTTGACACATGGTTTATGGATGATGTAGCATACTTGTCTTGGTATATTATTAGAATCACATATTGATCTTGGTGATAATTATGAGTTGTGTTATGCTTAGTTGATGCACATCTTGGTGATATTGTGCGTATGGTTGAGAGTTGTCTTGGTGATTGATATTGGTTTGTATATATGATTTGGTTGATAATATTGATGATACAAGTAGTTGTGATAGGTTGCTTGGATAGGCTATTGTGACGGGTTATTGGTACATATTTGGTGCATGGTTGATTCACTCGTTGATGGTACATGTTGAGGTACAAGTTGATGTATGGTACATGTTGGTACAAGTAATTGGTACATGTTGTCATAGGTTGATTACAGGTTGATTAGTATAATTTTACAGTAGTATATCTCATAGTGATAGTGTGACAGTGGTTCCATCATTTTAATTCTATGTCAGGGAGGTTGGATGGGGAAAGGAAAGGTGGTTGTAGCCACCTTCTAGTTGTAGCCAGAGAACATAGGGGGTTGTATCCTCCTTCTATTTGTAGCTAGAGAATTGGGGAGTTGGAGCTTCCCTCAATTTGTAGCTTGAGAAACTAGGGGGTTATATCCTCCTTCTGGTTGTAGCAAGAGAATTGGGGAGTTGGAGCTTCCTTCAGGTTGTAGCTTGATAAACTAGGGGGTTGAACCCTCCTTCCATTTGCAGCTGGAAAACAAAGGAATTTGGTTCTTCCAATGAATGTAATTCTTAAAGACATATAAGAAAAAAAATCCCGTGGTTTTCTCCCGCTTTGGATTTCCATGTAAAAACATTGGTGTACTGTGTATGTGTATGATTGCTCATTTATTCATTGCAGCTATTGGATGACAATTCTACAATGATATAACACTTGAATTTTGTGGTTAAAAAAGATTGTATTGTTCTATTATTTATTCACCCCCCCTCTCAGTAATCCAACATGATATATTACATGAACACATGAGGCATTGAAGCACTCTATGTAGTGATTGGAAGAGTAACCAGTTGTTGACAAGTCATAATTCGCTTGAAAATAGTAAGGGGTAGTCCCTCGTACATTGTCCCAACTAGGCTATGCACCATTTGGTTTAGGAGACCCATCTAGAATTTGGCCCAACTACCATTTCTATTTTTTGGTATTTTATCGGTTCTGGTCTAGAATATTGATGAAGACGTTCAACAATTGGTTTTCATTGATGTCAACCCTTAGAGTGTTCAATATACCCAAGAGTTGTGATATATATTGAGGGTGATTTAGTTTTCATTGATGTCAACAAGAATGGTTGATGTCATCAGATATGATGGGTGCATTTGATGAAGTCTACAAGATGCCCTGGAGGTGTGGTCATGAGAGCTGAAGTTGTTTGATGAATAAGAACATGAAGGACAATGAAAATGAAGATAACATACAGATGGATGGATAGTCCTTGTCATGTAATTTCCAATGATAGGTGGTATGATACGTAGTTTCTCACGGTTGAGGAGTTATAGCCTTATGAAGTTAGAAGCCCCGAAAAATGGTCAAGAAGCCCCTAGTTGGTTACAAGTATTTTATGAAAGGGTAAAGTGGTTGTAACAAGAGATTAAAAAATCCCCTAAAATTAATCAAAGAGTTTACCCAATTAAAGTATAAATACACCTCAAGGAGTCATTCACAAATACATTCACTTACTTATTCTATTGAATATCTTCTAGTGAAATAGTGATCTATTTGACATGTTCCGATAGTGAAATATGAGGTAGCGACAAGTGAGAAGTGTATGCGTCTTAGTATTACAAAGGAGAGCTAGGTTTTTCTTTAAAAACCCTAATTGGATGATCCTCGTGTGCCAAAAAACTAGTGTCCCACGAGGCATCCCTACGAGTTGCACAATGCCTATCATGAGAGGCCCCACGTGACATTAGTTATTAATCTCGCGAGGCTAAGAAAAAATTGGGAGTTATGTTGGTGCTAGGTTGCTGATGATTGAGGAAAGTTTACAAGTTATTATTACAGAGTTACATCTTAGCTACGGGATTAGAAGTAATTTTTAAGGTTTATTCTTATGTTGTTTTGACACTTGCTCAGTGGTGTTGATACATGATTTGGTACACCTTGGTGATGACATGATACCTTGTTAGAAGTACACTCTTGTCTATCTTAATATCTGGTTTGGTATATGTCATGGTTATTGTTCATCATCAGAGATATATCTTTGATATGTTAGTACATGGTTGAGGTGCACACTTGATATATGGTTGATGATATGGCGCATGGTTAGAGGCATATGTTAGTAATATTGGTATATATTTGAGTACTTTGTTGAGGAACTTCATTCTTGACATATTATGGTACATGGTGTATTTGATGATTGAGACATGCCATGAGTGATATCATATATGGTTGAGGCACATCTCATCATACATGATTTATGGTACATGTTGGTACATGGTTGATGGTATGGTACATGTTTGATGCATGTTATGGTACATGGTTAATACCCAATTTGGTACAGGTATTATTGCATGGTTGATGCATGGTTTGGTACATGTGTTGATGTACATGGTACATGTTTATGTATATGGTTGATATACACAATTGATGATGGATGTACATTGTTTGGTGATGGTTTTGGTATCCATGTGAGTGGATCTGGTTATAGATGGTTGATGATGGTATATCATTTACGATGAAAGTGATAGGTTGATGTGACAATGAATTTGACAGGTTGTTTGATGTGATAGTGGCAGTGACAATGATAGTGATGATGATAATGACAATGGTAGTGATTGTGGTAGTGACAGTTTTTTCTACACTTATATTTCAGGATGACATGACGGGGAAAGGAAAGGGTGTTGTACCCTCCTTCTAGTTGGAGCTTCCTTCAAGTTGGAGCCTAATAATCAGGGGGTTGTAGCCTCCTTCTAGTTGTATCCAGTAATTTAGGGAGTTGTAACTTCCTTCAAGTTGGAGGCTGAGAATCAGGGGGTTGTATCCTCCTTCATGTTGGAGCCAGAGAATTCATGGAGTTGTAACTTCCTTTAGGTTGGAGACTATAAATAGGGGGTCTTAGCCTCCTTCTAGTGTAGCCAGAGAATTAAAAAGTTGGTGCTTCCAATGAATGTATTCTTGAAAATATATAGGAAAGAATTTTGTGGTTTTCTCCCATTCCAGTTTCCATGTAAATCCTGGTGTATTGTGTATTTGATGTGATGTTGTTGATCCTATATTCTCATGATATATTGAATGCAATCATATATGATACATTGATGTTATAATACTGATAAGATTGAATTTTATATATTGTGGTTAAAAGTGGTAAAAGTGTTAATACTGATTCATCCCCCACTCTTAGTATTCCAACAGAACATGGATGATGAATGTATATGAAATGAAAATATGTAGATGAAGACTATGTATTGAAAGAAAAATAATCTATTTCTAATATATTCTACCCTATCCTACCTAGGATCATACTAAAGTAACCATATGAGTTGTAAGTGAAACCGAACTCTACATAAGACCCCCACACAAGTAGTTGAAATAGTAGTGAAGAATCATAAACAAGTGCATACATATATATAACCAGAAAAATCTAAATTATATTTGTTCATATGTTAACAACTCAACAATCTAGGACTTAAAGATGTGTGAAAGAATAATCAAAACTATAGAACAACATAGAGTGCATAAGTTCATTCTATAGGAAAATAAGCATTCGTATAGTCCATGTGAACAACATACATCCCACTTGATATAGTTCAAAGAAAAGACAATGTTACACATTATTTTTTCCACCCCCATGACCACTAATAATATTTGTATCGCCTATTACAAGAAAGATCATTTTCCCTATTCCCCGAAGGCTATTGAAGAAATAAGACTTTCCCTGAGAAGTGGAGTCATCTTTTCCTTATTGAAAAACCCTATCAAGAAGGATCGTCGCACCTTTCCTAGTGTTAAGGGTGTGACGATTCCAAATTGTCGCATGCTGCACTACAGTGTCCTGGGACATCGTCGCAGGTTGCTCAGTGTCGAGGGTGTGACAATGCTCAAACAAAGGAAAAAGAAGAATTTCTCGAAGGTTCTAGAATGGAATCTTTGAAAGGATGAGGTGGCCTCCGATCGGTTTGGATCTCACTCGCTTCTATGATTTAGTGGGATAATCCTAATCCCTTCATCTATCCCTCTTCACTATATATAATGAGGGATATCTCATGGGAAGAGTTAGTGTGGCTTATGTATGAAGAATTCTGCTGAATATTGTGATTGTGATATGATAACTTTTCTTTATCTTTCCAAGTCAGGATGTGTATACTCTTCATCAAAAGAATTGGAGAAAAGGTGTGTGTGCTGAGGAAAAGGGACATCGGAAGGGACCTTGCAACATCAAGGAATAGGTTGCATTCTCCACTTTCATCAATATAATACAGTAATACATTTCTTTCCTATAAAAGTGTCTCTATTTTTATTGCATAACTCTTTAATATTATGCATAGGTTTCATTGGAATATATATATATATATATATATATATATATTGTTGCTCTCTCTTTGTTGGTTTGTGTTTCTCAATAGGTTCAACATCCCGTAGACCTTGAGATGGTGCAAGGACAAGACTAAAAGGGATCAAAAAACATTTAAACGGTATTTTGTTTAACCCTCATTGAACTAGTATACATTACAATGGTAATCTAAGGAGAAGTTTGTATTCTTCCATGTTTTGTTCTAATTTCTTGTTGAAGTTAGGGATATTAGTTCGTGTCATCACTTACTGATTTTTCTAGTAACAAAATTGGTGACCATATTGGGGATCATCCTCTTTTGGTCTTTGCTTCTTTTTTCTTTTGGCTTGCCTGCTTTTGTTGATTTTTCATTCTCTGAGTCACTGGGTGATCCAAGTTGAATCTAAGATCCTGAAAGTTCACTGAAAAACCCTGTCATGCTTTTATTTTTTCTCAAGTTTCAGTCTTCGTCGCACCTTACCGTGAGAAGCAGTGCAACATCGTCACACTGTGTCCTTCTTCTTCCTGCGATGATACCTAAACGTCACAATGTGACTTGCGACGATTTATGAATAAAGTTTTGAGTGGCAGTCTTTCTCTTTACCCATATTATTTATCATTTCTTGGGGTGAATGTTTGGTTCTGTTGAATGATTGTTCACAACCTGGCTTGCAATTTTTAGTTGATCTTGATCATTTTTCAAGTTTTGAAATTCTTTCTCATAGGCTTCAAAGTTCTATATTTCACTTGTTGTTGCAAGGGTATAATCTATGGGTTCCATCCTTGAGTGCTAGTGATTCAAGGTATTAATGATCTTTTCTGAGTTTTTTATTGTTGTTGATTAGACAACGAATTTTGATTTCATTAATTAAACAAATAAATTTTATTGCTTTTGCACTTTTGGTTGTATTGTGAGTTAAGTTTGGGGAATTGCGTTGTGAGTGCATTCATTTTCTTGAAAATATTTTTCTTTTTCCTTGATTCATATCTTTGCTTTTATTGAAAAGAAAAAGAATTGAAAATTCTCTTTCTATTCGTAGTGTTTACAAGAAACTTTTTTCATTCTAGATTTTGTTTAAAATATAAAATTGGAAAATTGTATTTCTTTGATTGTTTGATATCAAGATTGTTCAAAGTTTAAAGGAATTGTTATCTTGCAACTTGTTGTATTTTGGAAAAAATAAAATCTTCTCTCTTATGTAATTAGAGTTCATATAACAAAAATAATTGCATCTGATCTCTTTTTTCATTATTTTGAGTCAAGGTCAAGCACAACATTAGTTTCATATGTGACGGCCCCATCGTTACGACAAAAAGCAAAGAAGTTTTTTTTTGTTTTCAGGAGTTAAGAGGCAAGAAGGTGACAATGACATCAGTTTAATCAAACCACTGACGATGAACGCTAGCACGTAGTCTAGGAAACAAGTTACTATGACACCACATACCGGCTCAAGACAACTGGAAAACATGCACAAAATAACAAGGAGGATGACTACCCTTCCGAAACAAACACGACCATGCCTACAAGCTAAGGGACAACACCCCCATCCCGAGATCAAGGCCTAGACGAACAAATACTAGAACCTCAAGGCACACGGAGAAACTTGCACACTCGTCAGCACTCACACAAAAGAACCTACTCAAGCCAAGATCTCGTTCGCCACTATCCCCTAGGGCGCACCATGATCCCCTCATTAGTAATCATGCCATTCCCCAGGTGATAGATGCATCAATAACCTTGTCACAAAACAAAAGGGACCAAGACTCAAGAAAACTCCGATGAGCTAGGAACCGAATACTGACTAGGAGACTATACCTACCCCACACAAAGGTTGATAAGACACAAGAGGATGAAGACAAGGGGTGACGCCAGTCCACACAACATCATCCCTGCCCCCACCAATCACCCAGTCTAACCGTTCTATGATAACATTCAATTTTAACAAGGGTTCCATTCTAACGGGGCACGTCAAGTTACAATTAGACAATAATGCGTCCTCTAAATAAATATTAATACAATTAATTTTACAAATCTAAGTGGCCAATACTAAAACCATAACTATAAATGCCCTCTATCCTTAATTAAAATTCAATCCAGCAAATCTAAAATTTGCAATCCATTCCTTACTTACCAATCAAATTTTAATCTTTAACACAACCTAATCGGTCAAGTCTATGTTAATCCAAATTCTCCACCCAACTAGACATTAACTTAAATAACAACATTTACAATCTTAAAGTAGAATTCTATCATTATAACACTTATGAACAATTAAATCTCATCATGTAGTCTAGTTATATTGACCGAACTAACAATACTATCTGTCTAATAATATTAGAATGAAACTACTAACTATTAGCAGGGCTGGAGCAATTTATCGAGGAAATTAACATAGTGGTTACTTAAAAATTAATATAGAAATAACAAGACAATTACATGACCATTAACATGACAATTAAAAGCACACTAACAAGGTAGTTTACATGATTGTTGTCATAACAAGTAATACAACAATAACAAGGCATTTAAGGTGTTAGTTAACATTTAACTCACTATGTCATTTAATCCAAAGAATGAATCTGCTGGCCATTTACATTGTTGTAAAAATTGTTCTGGAAATTAATATGACCATTACATAACAATGAATCTAGAAATAACAAGGCATTAAACTTACTGTTATCCATTTTATTTGCTGGCAAAAATCAAGGCATTTAATGCGACCATTACATAGCAATGAATCTAGCAATAGTAAGGCATTTAACTAACTGTTATCCATTTAATTCGCTATGGAAAAATTAGCAAAAACGCAGTGCCCACATGATGGCCAATCGTGCCCAGTCGACAACAACTCAACAATTAAAGGAAAACGTATCCAATCAACATCAACACAGTCCATCACTCAAGGGTAAACGCAGTCACAGTTTGAAGGTGAAATCATGGTCATTACTGCAAGTCAGTTATGAATTGAATAGCAAAAAAAGGGGTGTCGAATTCAATATGCACATAGTCAATTTTTATTTACCAAAACTGTGGTTATTCCGGCAAGTGAATTTAAGATTTAAAAGGCTAAATTCGTGGGTGATTTCTACAACAACTTAGTCCATGGTTGGAAAGCAAAAACGTGGGCATTTAAAACGACAATCTTAGTCCTATTTGAAAGAAAAAATGTGGGAATTTAAAAATGCAAACTCAGTCTCATTTGAAAGCAAAAATGTGGGCATTTAGAACAACAAACTTAGTCTCATTTGAAAGAAAAAACGTGGGCATTTAAAATAGTAAACTCAGTCTCATACGAAAGAAAAAATGTGGGCAATTAAAACAACAATCTCGGTCTCATTTGAAGGCAAAACATGGGCATTTAAAACAACAAACTCAGTCTCATTTGAAAGAGCAAACATGGGCAATTTTAAACGGCAATCCCTGTCTCATTTGAAAGAAAAATGTGGGTATTTAAAATGGCAATCTCTGGCAACATTTAAAAGAAAAAACGTTTTTCCATTTCCAGGATACCAATACCAAATGCAAACATGAATCAATTTATTTTTCCATTGCCCGAATACCAATACAAAATGCAAACATGAATCAATTCATTTTTCCATTGCCAGAATACAAATACAAAATGTAGACATGAATCAATTCATTTTTCCATTGCCAGAATACCAATACAAAATGCAGGCATGAATCAATTCATTTTTTCATTTCCAGAATACAAATACAAAATGTAGACATGAATCAATTCGTTTTTCCATTGCCAGAATACCAATACACAATGCAGACATGAATCAATTTGTTTTTCCATTACCAGAATACAAATACAAAATGCAGACATGAATCAATTTGTTTTTCCATTGCCAGAATACCAATAAAAATTGCAGACAACAGTAAGAGAACTGAAAGGATCCAATCATCCAAGGACAACAACGGAGGTAGACGACTGATAGGTTTGTCCTTTTCTCATCATCCTCGCACAGAAAGGCAGGGCATTGAGATCCATATGTCTATTAACGCTGAAGCAACGACCATAGATCAGGCTCCTGGCCAACTACCTAGGCGAGGAATGATGAGCTAGGGATGATAGGCAAAACCACCACAATGATCACAATCAAACACCCCAAGGAGGTCAAGACATGTGGGGAAACGAAGACCATGGGAGTCAATCAATCATCGAGCTAGGCTATGAAAGAAATTCAGTCATCAATCTAGACAATCAGTTTACTTACTCAATTAAACATCCAGGTCCAAGCATAAATCCTACAACAATCTACCATACAAAAATGAAGAGAGCGTACCATTTCCTGATCGCCTGCTTTGAGTGATGTCCCACGCGCTCCGTGCAACTCCCGCTTGCTGACCGACAAGACTTCACAGGTACCTCACAGCCAATGCTAGGGGTACTCTTCTTCCCCATTAGCCTGTCGATCCACAAAGGGGACACACACACTATCCATTGATTCATCTAGCTCCCAACTCACCTCGCAAGGCCGAGCTACCACTCCTCACCGATATGGGTATCCCAAATCCCATAACATTACACAAACAAAAGAGATCATTCATCCTTCTCCTCCCTTCATTGTATAGAGTTTCGAAGTCCCTTACTTTCCTAAAATCTCATTTAATTAAGTTTTTAAAAATTAAATCCTAAAAATTCCTCCCCGTACAAGTGTCAGCCATCCCCTTTATTCCTCCACAAATTAATTAATTTAATTAATTTATATCCCTTATTTCCATCACCCACCTAGAGTCACTCTTATAATCACTCCTAGGTGTCCCCAAATTATCTTACAGGTTTTAATGACTTTCCCCATTATCAATTTGCTAGTTCAGTTTTAAATTATAAAGTTCTTAATGGTAGATACCTTACTGAGTTTGACTTTCTTCTTTTTCCCTTGGGTTTCCCTTTTCTTCTTATGTTTCCCTCTTTTCCTAGTTTCCTAAATATTTTAGATTTCCCTCTTTCCCCTTTTCATTTAGGACTCAAATTGGCAGGTGTAAAAATTAACCCCCTTTTTCCTTTTTCCCTTTTTAGTTAATAATTTTAAATTATCATAAATAATAAAACAATTATTCCCCTTTTTTTTAAATTTTACCCTAACAGATTTTTATGAATCATTTAAATTGCTTACCCCCTTATTATTACAAGATTTAACGAAGAGTATAATTATTATTTATGTTGTTTTTATTTTTATTTTTATTTTAAAATAGATACATAAAATTTTACCACTAGCATAATTTAGACTTAGACCTTAAATTTTCGTACTGGGCGACATTTTATTAGGGAATTTGTTTTTTAAAATTCTTAACACGTTATTCATCCTAATTCCATCTAGGTTCATTCATTTATCATCAACAATGTGACGTGCCCTTCAGGACGCACTAGGTGCTCCAAGGGTGCCACTCGCCTTAATTTGTTTCCCTTGCGCGACGTGCCCTTCAGGATGCACTATGTGCTCCAAGGGTGCCACTCGCCTCTTTCCATTTTTCTTGTGCCACGTGCCCTTTAGGACACACCATGTTCTCCAAGGGTGCCACTTGCCTCTTGACTAACTTGGTAGACATAAAAAACCCCTGGAGTGAATACTCGGCTTGGTGAACTTGTGGAAGACTAAGGACCTCTAAGGAATAAGGCCCCTGCCTTATTGCACACCCCTTATAATCATCATGAGCGACTATCACAGTCCGCCCTCATGTTATCGTGGGTCCTCTCGAACTAGGTAAATGTTAACCTACATTTCGAGCCACGATGGGAGTGCTAGTAGGTTATGGGAGGGTTGTTGTCCACACCTCTCCCTCAACATCTCGGGTAGTCGTGCGTGACCCATTTACTCCACATGTGAGTCTGGTCGGCAAGCTATCGTCATCCTGCATCATCAATGAATCATGTCAGAATATATCCATATCATATCATATAATCAGATGCACTAATATCACAATAAAACAATCAAACCCCAATGGTACACTCCCCGACTTGATCTGGAGTCTAAGGGGTTCCATCGATGCCTCTTCATCCTCGAGGTCCAAAATCCTGCACACTCAGTAAAATCGAGTCAATAGCACCTATCTATGTCAATGCAGTAAAACATGTCATCAACCCATAGTACCTCATAATCAAAATCAAATGTTTTAATAGCATAATAATCCGAATCACTTGCGAGCAAGTTTCCTCAAAGAATAAGTTTGATCAGTGCACTAGAGTGGGATGTTATATACACCCTCTTGGTCTAAACTTCATCCTGAAGTTTCACAGTATAAGTGCCGAAATAATGTGTATCACAATATCATAATTCTATCTATCAAACAAAAATGCAAACTGCTGGCACATATCATATGCGTCCTCCCAGGTCGCCGAGTGCAGACTATAGTTGTCCCATTGGACCTTGACCTGATCTACTGTTCGATGTCGTAGCTGTCGAATGTGATGATCCAATATCCGGATCAGCTCAACTTTGAGTGCCCCCTGTTCCAATACATGCAAGGAACTCATGTCAATAACATGTGTAGGATCACTAATATAATGTCTCAAAACAGATACATGAAAAACATCATGCATACACCTCAAAGAATTAGGCAAGGCTAGTCGAAAGGCCACGAGCCCCTTTCTCTCCACAATCTCGAAAGGTCCCACAAACCTAGGAGAGAGTTTAGCGCCCTTTCCAAAATTGATCGAACTCTTATGCGGTTTAACCCGTAAGAAGACTCAATCGCCAACCTCGTAACTACGGTCGACACGGTGTGCATTGGAATAACTCTTCTGTCAATCCTGCACTTCTTTAATCCTTTGTCTTATAATTTGCATTTTCTCTTCCATTTCTTTGATCACTTCTGGTCCCACCAGGACCTTATCCTCAAGCCGATCCCAACTCAAAGGCGTCTGACATGGTTGCCCGTAAAGAAACTCGAAAGGTGCCATCTTAATGGTTCTTTGGTAATTGTTGTTATAAGTGAATTCCACTAGTGGTAAGAATTCTTCCCAACACTTTTTTTGGTCCATCACGTACATGTGCAACATGTCCTCCAAGGTCTGGTTTGTTTGTTCAGTCTTCCCGTCAGTCTCCGGGTGATACACAGTACTAAAGTTAAGTTGGGTTCAAAAGTCTTCTTAGAAACTCGTCCAAAATCGTCCACTCAATACCGATCCTCAATCGGACATAATCATCTTAAGAATGCCATGCAGCCTCACAATCTCACTTGTAACAAGCCTCCCATTTCATTACGACAACAAGCCTCACATAACAAGTGCAATTTGTTTTTTGCGTGTGTGTATGTAGGAAGGTAATAATGACATTATACTCAACATCGCAACATGACGATGAACACAACGCATGCAACTCACGCCACAACAAACATAATGACCTAACATAAAAGAACATCAAGCACCTGGAAGAAATGTACGACATTCAACCAATGAAGAACAAGAATGACTACCCGCTCGTCCTACACTGCAATGGTTAGGACCTCCAGGACACATAAGCAATGCTCAAGCCCAGGTTCCCATCGATTTTGACTATTTAAGGTCTCAAGGCTAAGGACTGTTCTGAGGAACAAGGAGGTGTCTACATCCTGCTTGACATAAGTAGACCAATCCTACTAAGCTAAGGACAATCATCCTGACAACCCCACGCACCCGAAATTAATTACACAAGTAACTAGAACCCTTACAATGAGCAACCAAGCACATTCAATGTTTACAAAACCAAGTACAAACATTAATTATAATGAACAATAACACCCTCAACAGGAAGCACAAGCTAAAAACGACTTCGTCAACAGCCCAACCATTAATCAAGGCTAAAAGGTCAATATCTATGATTTAAAATGGCGTTAATTACAGATCAATTAATGAGTCTAAATTCCATTAGTCAACGAGTTACCAACCGAACTTAACATGAATTACGACTCAATTTAGCGTGTCTGAGTTACCAACTAGGCGAAATCTATAAATCCAACTAACATCAATTACATATCTAAATTAGAAAGTTCAAAATTTCCAATCTAGTCTTTACTCACCATACAAATTTTAATATTTATTACAACCTAAATGGACAATTCTATATTAATCCGAATCCCAATCCAACTAACCATAAACTTGAATAACAAAATTAACATTATTAAAGTGGAATTCTACCATTAGCACTTATAAGAAATTGAATCTCAACATGTAGTCTAGCTATATTGATCGAACTAACAATGCTAGCGGTCTACTATCATAGAGAAGGGAACTGCTAACTATTAACAGTGTCGTAGCAATTTAACAAGGTGATTATCATAACAGTTACAATGACAATTAATATAGCATTAACAAGATAGTGTACATGACTTCTTTCATAATAAGTAATATAGCAATAACAAGGCATTTAACATTCTAGTTAACATACAATTAACATAACATTAACAAGGCAATTTGTATGACTGTTAACATAACCATTCATAGTGCAATAACCAAGTGATTTATATAACTGTTAACTATTTAACTCATTGTGGCATTTAATCAATAGAAGGAATCTGTTGACCAATAACATTGTTGTAGCAATTGTTCTAGTAATTAATAAGGCAACAAAATAGCATTTATTATTGCAGTTAACATGATAATCAACATGGCCAGTAACATTGTTGTGGTAATTAAAGCTTGGTAGAGAGAACGTTGGGTATGCGTTCAATGTGAAGGAGGATAAAAGGGACAAATAAAACTGCAGAAGGACCAACTCGTGGTCAGTCAACAACAACTCAAGCAATGATTAAGGCAAGTGATGGTCAATTAAGACAACAACACAGTCAATTTCTAATTATCAAAAACGTGGTCACTCCAACAAGTAAAGTTGTGATTTAAATGGATAAAATCGTGGGTGATTTCTATAGCAACACAATCAACTTTTGATTATAAAAAATGTGGTCATTCTGGCTAGTAAAGTTGTGATTTAAATGGATAAAATTGTGGATGATTTCTACAGTAACACAATCAACTTCTGATTATCAAAAACGTGGTCATTCCGGCAAGTAAATTTGTGATTTAAATGGATAAAATCGTGGGTGATTTCATCATGCAACACAGTCCATTTTTAATTTCCAAATCGTGGTCTTTCATAGCAGGAAATTTGATGAATTGAAAAGCAAAAACATGGGCATTAACAAGAATCAAATGGCAGCAAAATTTTAAAGAAAAACATAGTCCTCATCAAAGGCAAAATCGCCCCAAAGTTAAAATGAAATGCAGACAAGAATAATTCCTCTTTTCCATCACCAGAATACAAAATAAAAATGCAGACCATAAATCATTTCGTTTTTCATTGCCAGAATACCCAATGTAAAATGCAGAGATGAATTCATTTTGTTTTTCATTGCCAGAATACACAATGTAAAATGCAGAGATGAATTCATTTCGTTTTTCATTGCCAGAATACCCAATGTAAAATGCAGAGATGAATTCATTTCGTTTCTCATTGCCAGAATACCCAAAATAAAAATGCAGACCAGAAATCATTTCGTTTTTCATTGCCAGAATATACAATGTAAAATGCAGAGATGAATTCATTTCGTTTTTCATTGCCAGAATACCCCAATACAGCGCAGACAATAGTAAGAAAATGCAAGAATCCAATGGGAAGGGTCATGGAATGATTGCAGGGGTTCTATCAGTCAAGGCATAGAGAAAACCAACCAAGACACAAGGTAATCCACATGCAGAGGTTGTTGCCAGATGGCGGAATCAACAATCAGCCAGGGACAAACATCAAGGGTAGATGACTAACAGGTTCATCCTTCACTCATCATCCTTGCAGAGAAAAGCAGGGCATTGAGATCCATAGGTCTTTTAACGCTAAGGCGACGATCATAGATCAGGCTCCTGGCCGACTGCTCAGGCAAGGACTGGTGAGCTAGGGATGAATGCTAAACAACCACGAAGGTCATAATCAACACAGTAAGGTGGTCAAGACGTGCAGGGAAATGAAGCCATGGGCGCCGATCTATCATCGAGCTAGGCTAAGAAAATTTCAGAAAACCATCTAGACAATCAGTTCACTCACCCAAGTAAAAATGCAGATTCAAGCATAATTTCTAAAACAATTTACCATACAAAATGAAGAAATCATACCATTGCCTATTCAGAGTGGACGTCCCGCGTGCTCCTTGCAACTCCCGCATGTTGACTGGTGCGACTACACCGGTACCTCCCAACCATTGCTAGGGGTACTCTTCTTTCCCCTTAGCCCCCCGAGCCGCAAAGGGGCCACACACTCACTATCCAAAGATTTCCACTAGCTTCCAGCTCGCCTCGCAAGGCCGAGCTACCACTCCTCACCGAGCTGGGTATCCCAACTCCCACAAGTTAAGTCAGTCAAGTAGATATTTCTGCAGTGTAACGTTATGGAAACAGAAGAGATCCAACCTCCATCTCCTCCCTTCATTATATAGAGTTTTGTGGTTCCTTACTTTCCAAAAATCTTGTTTAGTTAAGTTTTTAAAATTTAATTCCTAAAAATTCCTCCCCGTACAAGTGTCACCCATCCCCTTCATTCCTCCATAAATTAATTTCTTTAATTAATTAATTATCTTTATTTCCCTCACCCACCTAGTGTTACTCCTAGAATCACTCCTAGGTGTCCCCAAATTCTCTTACAGGTTCTAATGACTTTCCCCACTATTAAATTGCTAGTTCAGCTTAAATTAGAAATCTCTTAAATGCTAGATACTTTACTAAGTTTGACTTTCAGCTTTTTCCCTTATGTTCCCTTTTTCCCTTTTTATGTTTACCTCTTTTCCCTCTTTCCCCTTTTTAACTAGAACTCAAAAAGGTAGGTGTGGAAATTAACCCTTTTTCCCTTTTCTCATTTAATTAGTATATTTTAAATTATCAAAAAGATAAAACAATTAATTCCTTCTTTTTTTTTTAATTTTATTCCAACAGATTTTTTTCTTCTTCAATAAATTAAATTTCTTACTCCCTCCGTGTTA
>ML780436.1:559036-570277 GCA_009831015.1 Picea engelmannii | reverse complement strand
ATCAAAATTACTTTAATAAAAGGATAAAATTTTACCACTAGCATGATTTAGATCTAGACCTTAATTTTCATGATTGGCGACATTTTATTAGGGAAAAATTTTTTAAAAATTCTTATCACATTGTTCATCCTAAGGCCATCTAGGTTCAATCATTTATCAAAACAATGTGATGTGACCTTTAGGACGCACTAGGTGCTCCAAGGGTGCCACTCGCCTCATCTGTTCCCTTGCGTGATGTGCCCTTCAGGACGCACTACATGCTCCAAGGGTGCCACTTGCCTCTTTCCATTTTTCTTGCGTGACGTGTCCTTCAGGATGCACCACATGCTCCAAGGGTGTCACTCACCTCTTGACTAACTTGGTAGACATCAAATACCTCTGGAGTCAATACTCCGCCAGGTGAACTTGTGGGAGACTAAGGGCCTCTAAGGAATAAGGCCCCCGCCTTATTGCGCACCCCATAGAATCATCGTGAGCGACTATTGTAGTCTGCCCTCATGGCATCGTGGGTCCTCTCGAACTAGGTAAATGTTAACCTACAGTTAGATCCATGTCGAGAGTGCTTGTAGGCTGTGGCAGGGCTGTTGTCCACACCTCTCCCTCAACATCTCTGGTAGTCATGCGTGACCCCTTTACTCCACATGTGAGTCTGGTCGGAAAGCTATCGTCAGCCTGCAACATCGACAAATCATGTCAGAACATATCCATATCATATCATCTAATCATATGCACAAATATCATAGTAAAACAATCAAACCCCAATGGTACACTCCTTGACTCGATCTGGAGTCCAAGGGGTTCCATCGATGCCTCTACATCCTCGAGGTCCAAAATACTGCACACTCAGTAAAACCAAGTCAATAGAACCTGTCTATGTCGAGGTGGTAAAACAACATGTCATCATCCCATAATGCCTCATAATCAAAATCAAAAGTTTTAATAGCATAATAATCCAGATCACTTGCGAGCAAGTGTCCTCAAAGAATAAGTTCGCTCAGTGCGCCAGAGCGAGATGTTACATACACCCCCTCTTGGTCCAAACTTCGTCCCGAAGTTTCATAGTATATATGTCGAAATAAAGTGTATCACATTATCATATGTCTATCTATCAAACAAAAATGAAAACTGTTGGCACATATCATATGCGTCCTCCCAGGTTGCCGAGTGTGGACTATAATTTTCCTACTAGACCTTGACCTTCTCTATCGTTTGACGTCGTAGCTGTCGAACGTAATGATGCAAGATGCAGATCGGCTCAGCTGTGAGCACCCCCTCGTCCGATACCTGCAAGGAACTCATGTCAATAACATGCGTAGGATCACTAATATAATGTCTCAAAATAGATACATGAAAAACATCATCCATACGCCTCAAAGAATCAGGCAAGGCTAGTCAATAGGACACAGGTCCCTTTCTCTACACAATCTCAAAAGATCCCATGAACCTAGGAGAGAGTTTAGCTCCCTTCCCAAAAGTTGATCAAAATTTTATGTGGTTTAACCCACAAGAAGACTCGATCGTCGACCTCGTAACTACGATCGACACGGTGCACATCGACAGAACTCTTCTATCGATCCTGCACTTCTTTAATCCTTTGTCTTATTGTTTTCATTTACTCTTCCATTTCTTGGATCGATTCTGGTCCTACCAGGACCCTATCCTCAAGTCGATCCCAACTCAAAGGCATCCAACATGGTCGCCTGTAAAGAAACTCGAAAGGCGCCATCTTAATGGTGCTCTGATAACTGTTGTTGTAAGAAAACTCCACTAGTGGCAAGAATTCTTCCCAACACTTATGTTGGTCCATCACGTACATGCACAACATGTCCTCCAAGGTCTGGTTCATACGTTCGGTCTGCCCGTCAGTCTCCGAGTGATACGTAGTACTAAAGTTAAGTTGGGTTCCCAAGGCCTCTTGGAAACTCATCCAAAATCATCCAGTAAACATCGATCCTCGATCAGATATAATCCTCTTAGGCACACCATGCAGCCTCACAATCTCACCGATGAAAACTCTAGCTATGTCAGGTGCCTGATACATCATATGCACATGAATAAGGTGAGCACTCTTCTTCAGAGTCTCTACTACTATGAAAATCGAGTCATGTCTCCTTGTCGTCAGTGGAAATCCAACAATAAAATCCATCAAAATAACCTCCCATTTCGATTCCAGGATAGCGTATGGTTGTAGTAATCCTGTTGGGTGTCTGTGTTCAGCCTTTACCTACTGACATTCTAGACATCTGGCCACATAGTTGACTATGTCTGCATTCATTCCCTTCCAGAAGAATAAAGGTTTAAGGTCTGCCCTCATCTTCGTGACTCCCGGGTGAGCCATGTAAACTGCTCTATGAGCCTCTCTTAGGATCAACATCCTCAACTCGTCGTTCAATGGTACATAGATCCAATTTTTAAACCTCAATAAACTATCGCTATCAAATGAAAATCCTTCAAATCATGGTACCATCATTGTGTTTTGTCCGATAAAACCCTCGACCTCTTTGTACTAGTCATCGTCACGCTGTAAGGTTAGAATCTTTTCACGTAGATTCGTCTGAAGAGGAAGCACCGAAAAGATGCGTGGTCTCCAACTCAATGCGTCTGCCACTCGGTTCACTGTTCCTTTTATGTAAGTAATATTGAAGTCGTACTCACTAAGCAATTCCGACCAATGTCGTTGTCGTGCGTTTAGGTTGCTTTGCGTAAAGATTTGTTGTAGTCCACAGTGTTCAGTCTTTAGTTCAAATTTCCATCCAACAAGGTAGTGTCTCCAAACCTTCAAGGCATATATGATGGCTAACAACTCCAAATCATGCGTCACATAGTTCTCTTCATGCCTTCTCAATTTCCTCAAAATGTAAGTGATTACTCATCTGTCTTGCATCAAGACTCCGCCTAAGCCTTCCTTGGATACGTCAGTGCATACCAAGAATTCCGCATTCATGTCTGGGACCTTTAGTATTGGTGTTGTTGTCAACAACTCCTTGAGCCTCCAAAATGCTTCCGCGCATTTCTCGGTCCAAACAAACTTCTGGTTTTTCTTCTGCAATTTCGTGATCGGATTTGCTGTCTTCGAAAACCCCTCGATGAACCGTCGATAGTATCCTGCTAAACCCATGAAGCTACACACTTCTAGGACATTCATCAGCGTAGGCCATTCCATAATGGCCTTGACCTTTGTTGGATCCACAACGATACCTTCACTGGAGATGACGTGCCCTAAGTAGTGGATCTTTGATTGATAAAATGAGCATTTGGATAACTTTCCATACAATTTGTGCTCTTGCAGAAACTGTAGTACCAAGCGCAAGTTCTCATCATGCTCCTCCATCGTCCGAGAGTAAATCAAAATATCATCAATGAATACTTGGATGAACTTGTCCAAGTACTCGTGGAACACCCCATTCATCAAACTCATAAATACCCCTGGGGCATTTGTCAGTGCAAATGATTAAACGATAAACTCGTAATGTCCAAACCTCATCTTAAAGGAAGTCTTAGGGACATCATATTCCTTAATCCGTAATTGGTGATACCCTGATTGCAAATCAATCTTTGAGAACACCGTCGCACCCTCATTTGATCGAACAGATCATCAATCCTTGGCAATGGATATTGATTCTTGATCGTGGCCTTGTTCAATTGACGGTAGTCAATGCAGAGCCTCCACGACCCATCCTTCTTTCATATGAAAATAACAGCTACACCCCACGGTGACACACTAGGATGTATCAGTCCCAGGTCCAACAACTCCTTCAGTTGCATTCTCAACTCCTGTAATTCCTGGGTTGACATCCGATAAGGCGTTCTAGCTATCGGCTATGTTCCCGGTTTTAGGTCTATAGTAAACTCCAATTCCCTCTCCAGCGGCATCCTAGGTAACCCCTCCGAAAATACGTCCGCAAACTCTCTCACCACCAAAAGGTGTTCTAAACCTTCCGCTAATCCATTCTCGTTTAACGCAAGGATCGCATAAAGCTTTCACCCCTTGCGCATGCTCTTCCGTAGCTGTAAGGAAGAGATGAACCTCAGGGAAACTCCCTAGTTCCATCCTACAATCACACGTCTCTGTCCCTCATCATCAACCAAGCTCAACCATTTTGTCTTATAGTTGAGTATCACCTCATGCGATTCCAACCAGTCCATACAAATTATGACATCATAAGATCCTAAGATCGTGACGTACACGTTGGCCCTTGTGACAAGCTCTCCTAGGTTAAGGATACAACCCGTAACCTTTCTTCCAACCTTTTGTTTGGCTCTCGAGGCCACCTCTATGAAGCTAAACTCATCCTATTCGACTTCCTTTACCTTAATCCTTTTTAGCACTGCACCGGAAATGAAACTCTTGGTAGCACCAGGATCTATCAAAATACTAAGGGTCTGGTCAGGAACGATACCTATTGTCTCAAGCACAGTCGATTGATGCTCTTCTTGGTGGTTATTCACCACTGCATGAATCCAATGGGCCTTGCCCATATCTCCCATGGTAGTGAGTCCGGCTAATCCTGACGCTTTAGTCCTCTCCACCAGGAAGTCACGCTGGTAGTGTGGTTCCCCCACACGTCTAATACCCCTTCTTCGGCCCAGTAGTCCTGGTACCCGAAGTAGAAGGTGACGGCCCTCCGGCCTAGAATCCTGGTCTGTTATGCTAAACATGCTTAAACTGTTGCTACTGCAGTCAACACTACTGTTGATGCTATGGTCCCCGATAAGGTGTCAGCTGTTGAGGCATCGGTGGCTGAGGTGTAGTGAAAGCGGATCCCCTCTAGAAGCCACGATATCCTGACGTATGTCTGGCTGGTGTCTGATGCTGCTGTGCTCCAGAAGACACCTGCCCTACTAGTCTCACTGGAGTCTTGGTCTGACCCCCACTGATAAGATCCTCCTCTGCTATGAGGACCTTCTGGACGACATCATGCAAGGTTTGAGGCATCAAAATCCTGACCTTTTCACATATGTTGTCGTTAAGGCCGAACACGAACCTGTTGACCTTAAGTTTCTCAGTGTTAAGGTGCGGAGCATACCGAAGCATCTCCATAAAATGGGCCTCGTACTCGGGCACCGTACGACCACCCTATCATAAGGTGTTGAACTCATTGAGCTGACGCTCAATGAATTCCTCTGAAAGGTACCTCTCTTGGAACAGTTCCTCGAACAGTTCCCATGACACGTCTTCGACGACCACGTTTAGCTACGGTAGGAATGTCTTCAACCATAGAAGAGTGCTTCCTTTCAGTTGGAAGACCTCCATGCAGACCTTCAAGTTGGAGGTATAATCGTGAAGTGAAAAGCACATCGCCATATTCTCCAACCATGCCTCGGCGGCTGTGTCGTCTGAAGCACCAAAGAACTTGGGAAATTTGACCTTCTCGAGTTCACGGTGAACACTACTAGTACCGACCGGAGCACGTGGCGGAACCTCAGGGGGTGCCTACGCCCTGGCCTTATCTCTGGTCAAACGACTGATCAGTGCCTCAGACATGCACTGAAAATATCTCATCATTCTGACCACATCACCAACTGCTATCTGCTCCTGCCCGACAACCTGTTCATCTCCCTAGGGGTTAGACCCCTCGGGCGTGGATGCTACTGGAGGTGTCGTTCCTCCTCCCCTAGCACCCCGTCGTCTACTTCCGCGGTGTCCTCTAACCATGATTACCTGCACGAATACAGGTCAACTTAATTAGCAACATTATAATCAAATCATATCAACGAAATCCGTAGCGATCCCAAGTCATGGGTTGAACCCACTCTAATACCATATGTAACGAACCTTCCATTTCATTACGACAACAAACCTCACATAACAAGTGCATTTTTTTTTTTGTGTGTGTGTATGTAGGAAGGTAATAATGACATTATACTCAACATCGCAACATGACGACGAACACAACGCATGCAACTCATGCCACAACAAACATAACGACCTAACATAAAATCACATCAAGCACCTGGAGGCAATGTACGACATTCATGTTATAGGATAAATCTGTGAGTGCGGACACAAACCGATCTCCCTAGATCCACCTAGATCTAGAACAAAACAGGACAGAATAATACACTTTCCCTAGATCTAGATTATTGAATGAACCAAGAAATGAGGATCATGGACATATCTTATGAACGCTTTCCTTAGATATTTGTTGTTCCCAGATTTGCTCCAATTCTCTCGTCCCGTCCAGATCACAACAGAACGAACCAATCGAAGTAAAGGCAGATTAATATATTCAATAACTAGTCTATACATATGATCAAGGAGTTATGTAATAAAGTGACATCATCTTTATGGGAAAGGGACATATTGCTGTATTAAATTAGTTGAAAGTGAAACTTACAACCTGAGCCTTGATGTCATAGGTCTCCTTTTGATGGCTCCTAGCTCTGAGACACACACTTGCTCATGCATGAAGAAAATCAACCACTTGTGATGACCTTGCTATTGTCTCTTGCTGCTGTAGCATCAGTCCTCCATACAGTCTTGCACTAATTCTATAATCAATCTCTAGTTATCTTGTTGCTTGTTTGCTTAACCCTTTCCATGAGCAATCTCCTCAATATATAGGAGAAGATAGATTAGTTACTTAGATAGAGAATGATCCCAAAATATCTGGAATGCCAGCACCTGAATAACCACTCGAAAGCCAACTCACCCTTCTAGAAGATTCCCTTCTAGAAGGTTCGAGATTTTTATATTTTTCCCTTTTAAGAACATGTTCGCACCCTAACAATGAGTACAGTGTGAGAAGTTCGCACCCCAGCTTAATGTAGCCTGCGAGAATCATGCATTCTCGCGGGTGAATATATAAGTAGCCTGCGAACATCCTTCAAAAGTGTGAGTTCTGGAAGAAGACAACTGTAACTTTTCTCAGGAAAGTGTTCTTAGTAAAGAGCTTGATTTTCCATCATCATAACATCATCATGACATCATTACAATGACCAAAATTGCGGATAACAGAATGCCCCCCAAAGTCTGAGAGTGGAACTAGTGACAGTCGATGGACTTTGTAAGTTGTATGTGTGTGTCGAGAACCAAGAGCACATCTAATCGAAAACCTGCAAACATCCAAGTATCAGCAGAATATCATGTATACCAATTCCCGAGGTAGGCATTCCCACACTCAGATCATATACTGGTGACATCATAAACAAAGGTCATGGCCACCAATCATACACTGTGGATCCATGCAGTCATAATATAGCACATCTACCTGAATACACTGTGGATCTGTGCGACAAATGTTCAATCAAAACGACATAGCCACGAAACATACACAGTGGATCTATGTGTCGCAAATTATACATACTCCATCGCAACCTGGACCATAAAGACAAAATCCAGGGTCTTCAATCTCATCGCCCAAAGTACGAATCTAACCATGTGATTACATGTGTCGAAGTCGAAAATGGTAGAAACCACTTGATTACCGGTCATTGATGTAACCGTTAACAAGTGCGAGGGAAATCACCATTGATGTCAATGACTCCTAAGGTACTATAGTACAATCCATTGACTGTGAATAAATGAGTTGATGTCGAACAATCGATGGAATCTTTTGATCAAGGGCCAATGATGTAAACCCATGGTCGAAAGCGAGGAAACTTGCCATTGAGGCATTCAAGCTCCAAGGCACTAAATAATTCCTAAGCCTTGATTCCGGATAATGTGCTGAAGTCGACGGAACAAGACTTATCACAGGAGGGCCTTGATGTATCCCCCATCAGTGACACGAAATGAGTAACAGAGTTTGAAAGTGAAATAGAGTATATGACAATTGGACTTTGGACATAGGGAAGGCCGACACAGAATGAAAGTATAACTGCAGATGGCCGACTCAATAGAGGTTTGGACTGCTCTTGAACATATGGATGACACGACCAATGATTTGGCAGCATTGACTCAAAGACGACATATGGAAAGACCTTGTTATTGAATCGAATGAGAGACAAATGGATTTCCCAAACCGGCTTCAAATGATGAATAGGGGGTGTCATGTTCAAGAGCGACACTTACTGCCAATCAACACGAAGATGAAACATATCCCTTTCCCAAATTTCCCCCCACCATTTCTGGCAAGTACCTCTTTATTTTTACGCAAGCTTGAAGAGGATCACTTATGCTTGTTGATATAAGCTCATCCTTCAGACGAGTTCCTCGGAGTATTTTTAACGAACCCTAAGAAGGAGTGGTTCGGTCCCATCACGGGTCAGTCCATGTTTGTTTAACGAGTCTAGAGATAGAAAACTTGAAGGTTTTTCAAGATTACAGAGTTGGGAAAAACACTTAAAAGAGAACTCTCTCAGTGCCTTTTTCGTACAATAGTCCAACGAGACCGAAAAAGGGTTAAACGATCGCTCTAAGGACGCATACTTTAAATACTTTAACGAGCATGAAAATAGCAAGATCGCTCGGCAATCTTTTCATGTTTAGAGAGTCTGAAAAAAGATTAAAGTTAACTCCAGGGGGGTTCCTTTTTCATGTAACCATAGCGAGCCCGGAAAAGAGATAAAACAACGCTCGATCACGTTCACATATTTTTCGCAAGCGCAAGAACGGATAAAAGGCGCTTGAGGTTTCATATCAAAACCATAGGAAACAAACAAAAACAGACCATATCGCAAAAGTTTTTTGTCCATAATCATCCGCATTGGGTACCTGCAATTCATTTTAATCACTTTCATATTAGTAATTAGGGTTAAACAATGAATAAACATGAAAAAACCCACTTTTATCATGGTAAAAAGTAAATAAAATAAATTCACAATTCATTTTACCCTATTGTTTTACCCTTTTACCATTTGAGTGCAAAAAACCTCCATTTTACCTTGTACCTTCATCGTCGATTTTCGGGAGCTTCGGGCCATCATTCCTTGAGCCGTCAACAGTGTTTTGGTAAGCTCCCCATTCTCTATCTTTTCATGGTTCAAATTCATGATTTCATTGGTTAAATTTCAAGTTTTAAGTCCATTTTTCAAACCCTATGCGTGTAGAAGGATTCTCGCAGGCTGCCCATACGGGGCCTGCGAGAATGCTTCATTCTCGCAGGTGGGCCTAAGGCAGCATGCGAGAAGTTCTCACTGTGTGTCATAGGCCACCTGCGAACAGCGCAAAGTTTAAAATTTTATATAACGTTTATCCGAAAGAAAGAATTTTCCTCGTGTTTAAGATTATTAACTATCTTCATATGTTTCCCATGCAGGTTTATAACCATCATAATTGTGCTCGAATGGAGAGAACGAGAACACGAGGACGATAATGCAACTGCCGAAAATCACCCTCTGACCCTTGCTGCCTTAAGAGATTGCGGTCTCTTGAAGTATTTCCGCATACCGGGCATGAGAGCCCAAGTTCGATTTCTAGAACACTTAGTCCGGATGTGGGATCCGGATCAACAGGTTTTTAATGTCGGAGCTCACACATTGACTATCGATATTGAGGACATATATTTCATGACTGGACTATCCAGGTGTGTATCCTATGTCAGTTTGACTGGTACTCGAAGGGGTGGTTTAAAACTGAGTGAGTATTGCCAGGAGTACTGCGTGCCTGAGGCTGAACGACAAAAAGGGAAAGTGGCCATTTGGGGAGTGACTGATATAACTCTTCGTACCATTCTCTTCACTATCGCTCGGATGGCAGGAAGTGTTTCCCCACATATGGCTCTGTAGAGCTATTTTCAGTATGCCATCGAGTGTACTGAGCCCCGGGTCTTCAACTGGGCTGACGTAGTTTTACGCAGTCTCAAAAAACAACTGACCAAATGCAGGCATGGAGATCTAAAGAAGTTTGGTTATGGATCATTGCTGGTGTCCTTATTCTGTGAGAGGGTCCCAATGTTTAGACTTCAGGCTGAGTGGCATTTTCCGGGTCCCAGGGATCCACGGATGTTACGATGGTGTCAACTCATGGCTAGACATGTGGCAGGACCGATCGTCAGGTATGACGATCTCTTCTTCGACTGGCTTCAAGGCCAGGTGCTGATGATAGAAGATTATGCATATGCTGGCTTGGAATTTCGCGGCGATCCTGACCTTGCACTTCCTGAAGACGTACAGTGGGGAGACATCAGTAAGAAGTACACAAATTTTTTAAGTTTTTAAATGTTTTTTGGATTTTAAACATATTTAAATGTTTTTTGTTTTATAAATATATCCAAAGACTAACATCAAATTTTAATTGATAACACATATGTTGGGGCATATAGACCTGTTGGTAGTTCTCCTGTCTAGCGTCGAGGAGAGGCAGCAGTTGCAGTTCCCCAGTATGCCGAGGACTATCTGACAGTGGAGGATAACTTAGAGGGTTTGATGGTCAATGTTCCAGATATGCCTCTGGAGGAGATCCCACGACGCGATCAGCGTCACACTATGGGAGTCTCTGCCTCTATGGGTCGCTTGCTCCGCAGAGTTTCTAGGACATTAGTATGCTATCGTGAACATCATTAGTGATGTCATTTTGTAGAAGCCAGGAGCTTCAATTTTTTTATTTTTGGTCTTCGGACACATTTTGTAAAAACAAACTTTGATCGTTATATATATATACATGGTTTCTACCGGCTTACTTTACATTTGTGTACAATTTAATGTGTTTGATTTTATAAGTGATTTAAATGCCTGCCCAATACATAATTAGCTAAAGCATCTGTCAATGTATTATGACATCTCAGAATGTGTTGATATTCTATGTAATCAAAATGTCATTCCAAGAGGCGAATCCGCAAGTATACCCTTAATAAAGTAGGACTTCGAATAGAATATACATTACTGAGTTGTAGTACTACCAACTGCGAGTCAAGTCAGACAACCAAATGATGAATTCTGAGAGAGACAACATTAACTAGTAATTCAACCACGACACTATACTCTGCGATGTTGTTGGTTGCTTGGCCAAGACATATACCTCGTAGAGATATGAGTTCATTTGTCGGGGCATAGATTGCCCATGCAGCGGAAGCTAGGTTCCGAGTACTACGGCTATCACCATCGGTGAAGCCAATATAAAGTAGTGAATACTCCGACATCTGGAAATCAAGCACAACGTCACGTAAGGGTAGAGACCAGATAACGTAAAAAACAAAACTAAATTAACACACTTACACAGTATGATACATAAAATACAAGTACTCATGCACAAATGACTTATGCATAGTACTTCTTTAAGTACAACCCATTCCTGGGTTCACTCAAAGGTACACCATCATAATCAACTAGTTCATACGCTCCTTTTTCCAACACTCTGCT
>ML780436.1:531198-544967 GCA_009831015.1 Picea engelmannii | reverse complement strand
AATGGCCTAAAGCCGACATAAATAAAATAACATTACTAATCTAAATTACAACTAATGGCCTAAAGCCAACATAAATAAAATAACATTACTAATCTAATATGCCCCAATTAAGTGGTAATGAGCCAATATTAGGGCTTAACAAATCTCCTCAATATATAGGAGAAGATAGATTAGTTACTTAGATAGAGAATGATCCCAAAATATCTGGAATGCCAACACCTGAATAACCACTCGAAAGCCAACTCACCCTTCTAGAAGATTCCCTTCTAGAAGGTTTGAGATTTTTATCTTTTTCACTTTTAAGAACATGTTCACACCCTAACAATGAGTACAGTGCGAGAAGTTCGCACCCCATCTTAATGTAGCCTGCAAGAATTAGGCATTCTCGCAGGTGAATATATAAGTAGCCTGCGAACATCCTTCAAAAGTGTGAGTTCTGGAAGAAGACAACCGTAACTTTTCTCAGGAAAGTCTTCTTAGTAAAGAGCTTGATTTTCCATCATCATAACATCATCATGACATCATTACAATGACCAAAATTGTGGATAACAATTCAACCGACGAAGAATAAGAATGACTACCTGCCTATCCTACCCTGCAATGGTTAGGACCTCCAGGACACATAAGCAACGCTCAAGCCCAAGTTCCCATCGATTTTGACCATTTAAGGTCTCAAGGTTGGAGACTGTTCTGAGGAACAAGGTGGTGTCTACATCCCGCCGACACAAGAAGACCAGGCCTACTAAGCTAAGGACAATCATCCTAACAAACCCACGCACCCGAAATTAATTACACAAGTAACTAGAACCCTTACAGTGAGCAACCAATCACATTAAATGTTTACAAAACCAAGTACAAACATTAATTAAAATGAACAAAAACACCCTCAACAGGAAGCGCAAGATAAAAATGACTTCGTCAACAACCCAACCATTAATCAAGGCTAAGAGGTCAATATCTATGATTTAAATTGGCGTTAATTACAAATCAATTAATGAGTCTAAATTACATTAGTCAACGAGTTACCAACCGAACTTAACATGAATTACGACTCAATTTAGCGTGTATGGGTTACCAATAAGGCGATATCTATAAATCCAACTAAAATCAATTACATATCTAAATTAGCAAGTCTAAAATTTGCAATCTAGTCTTTACTCACCATACAAATTTTAATATTTATTACAACCTAAATGGACAATTCTATATTAATCTGAATCCCCATCCAACTAGCCATAAACTTGAATAACAACATTAACATTCTTAAAGTGGAATGCTACCATTAGCACTTATAAGAAATTAAAACTCAACATGTAGTCTAGCTATATTGATCGAACTAACAATGCTAGCGGTCTACTATCATAGAGAAGGGAACTGCTAAGTATTAACAGTGTTGTAGCAATTTAACAAGGTGATTATTATAGTAGTTACATGACAATTAATATAGAATTAACAAGATAGTTTACATGACAGTTTTCATAATAAGTAATGTAGCAATAACAAGGCATTTAACATTCTAGTTAACATACAATTAACAAGGCAATTTGTATGACTGTTAACATAACCATTCATAGCGCAATAACCAGGCGATTTATATAACTGTTAACTATTTAACTCGTTGTGGCATTTAATCAATAGAAGGAATCTACTGACCAATAACATTGTTGTAGCAATTGTTCTAGTAATTAATAAGGCAAAAAAATAGCATTTATTATTGTAGTTAACATGATAATCAACATGGCCAATAACATTGTTGTGGTAATTAAAGATTGGTAGAGAGAACGTTAGGTATGTGTTCAATGTGAAGGAGGATAAAAGGGACAAACAAAATTGTAGAAGGACCAACTCGTGGTCAGTCAACAACAACTCAAGCAATGATTAACGCAAGTCGTGGTCAATTAAGATGGCAACACAGTCAATTTCTAATTATCAAAAACATGGTCACTCCAGCAAGTAAAGTTGTGATTTAAATGGATAAAATTGTGGGTGATTTCTACAACAACACAGTCAACTTCTGATTATCAAAAACGTGGTCATTCTGGCAAGTAAAGTTGTGATTTAAATGGATAAAATTGTGGATGATTTCTACAGCAACACAGTCAACTTCTGATTATCAAAAACGTGGTCATTCCGACAAGTAAAGTTGTGATTTAAATGGATAAAATCATGGGTGATTTCAGCATGCAACACAGTCCCTTTTTAATTTCCAAATCGTGGTCTTTCAGAGTAGGAAATTTGATGAATTGAAAAGCAAAAACGTGGGCATTAATAGGAATCAAATGGCAGCAAAATTTTAAAGCAAGACACAGTCTTCATCAAGGGAAAAATCGCCCCAAAGGTAAAACGAAATGCAGACAAGAATAATTCCTCTCTTCCATCGCCAGAATACAAAATAAAAATGCAGACCAAAACTCATTTCGTTTTTCATTGCTAGAATACCCAATGTAAAATGCAGAGATGAATTCATTTTGTTTTTCATTGCCAGAATACCCAATGTAAAATGCAAAGATGAATTCATTTCGTTTCTCATTGCCAGAATACCCAAAATAAAAATGCAGACCATCAATCATTTTGTTTTTCATTGCTAGAATACCCAATGTAAAATGTAGAGATGAATTCATTTCGTTTTTCATTGCCAGAATAGCGAATGCAAAATGCAAAGATGAATTCATTTTGTTTCTCATTGCAAGAATACCCAAAATAAAAATGCAGACCAGAAATCATTTCGTTTTTCATTGCCAGAATATCCAATGTAAAATGCAGAGATGAATTCATTTCATTTTTCATTCCCAGAATACTCCAATACAACGTAGAAAACAGTAAGAGAACACAAGGATCCAACGGGAAGGGTCATGGAATGATTGCAGGGGTTCTATCAGTCAAGGCATAGAGAAAACCAACCAGGACATAAGATAATCCACACGGAGAGGTCGTTTCCAGATGGCTGAATCAACAATCATCTAGGGACAAACATCAAGGGTAGACGGCTAACAAGTTCATTCTTCGATCATCATCCTCGCACAGAAAAGTAGGGCGTTGAGATCCATAGGTATTTTAACGCTAAGGCGACGACCGTAGATCAAGCTCCTGGCCGACTTCTCAGGCAAGGACTGGTGAGCTAGGGACGAAGGATAAACAACCATGAAGGTCATAATCAACACAACAAGGTGGTCAAGACGTGCAAATAAATGAATCCATGGGAGCCAATCTATCATCGATCTAGGCTAACAAAATTTCAGAAAACCATCTAGACAATTAGTTCACTCACCCAAGTAAAAATACAGATTCAAGCATAAGTTCTAAAACAATTTACCATACAAAACGAAGAAAGTGTATTGTTTCCTGTTGGGAGTGGATGTCTCACATGCTCCTTGAAGCTCCCGCGTGCCGATCGGTGAGACTACACTGGTACCTCCCAGCCAATGCTAGGGGTACTCTTCTTCCCCCTTAGCCTCCCGAGTTGCAAAGGGGCCACACACTCACTATCCAGAGATTTCGACTACCTCCCAGCTCACCTCGCAAGGCCAAGATACCACTCCTCACCGAGCTGGGTAACCCAACTCCCACAAGTTAAGTCAGTCAAGTAGATATTTCTACAACGTAACATTACGCAAACAGAAGAGATCCAACCTTCATCTTCTCCCTTCATTATATAGAGTTTCGTGGTTCCTTACTTTCCAAAAATCTTGTTTAGTTAAGTTTTTAAAATTTAATTCCTAAAAATTCCTCCCCGTACAAGTGTCACCCATCCCCTTCATTCCTCCATAAATTAATTTCTTTAATTAATTAATTATCTTTATTTCCCTCACCCACCTAGAGTTACTCCTATAATCACTCCTAGGTGTCCCCAAATTCTCTTACAAGTTTTAATGACTTTCCCCACCATTAAATTGCTAGTTTAGTTTAAATTAGAAAGCTCTTAAATGGTAGATACTTTACTAAGTTTGACTTTCCTCTTTTCCCCTTATGTTTCCTTTTTCCCTTTTTATGTTTACCTATTTTCCTAGTTTCCTAATATTTTCCCTCTTTCTCCTTTTTAATTAGAGCTCAAAAAGGAAGGTGTGGAATTAACCCTTTTTCCCTTTTCTCATTTAATTAGTATATTTTAAATTATCAAAAAGATAAAACAATTAATTCGTTTTTTTTTTTTTTCATTCCAACAGATTTTATTTTTTCTTGAATAAATTAAATTTCTACTCCCTCAGTGTTACAAGATTTAACGAAGATCATAGTCTTTATTTATTTTGTTTTTAAATTTTATTATATATATATATATATATCAAAATTCTTTTAACAAAAACGATAAAATTTTACCACTAGCATGATTTAGACCTAGACCTTAATTTTCGTGATCGGCAACATTTTATTAGGGAAAAAGTTTTTAAAAATTCTTATCACATTGTTCATCCTATGGCCGTCTAGGTTCATTCATTTATCAAAACAATGCGACGTGCCCTTCAGGACGCACTAGGTGCTCCAAGGGTGTCACTCGCCTCATCTGTTCCCTTGCACGATGTGCCCTTCAGGACGCACTACGTGCTCCAAGGGTGCCACTCGCCTCTTTCCATTTTTCTTGCACGACGTGCCCTTCAGGATGCACCACGTGCTCCAAGAGTGTCACTCTCCTTTTGAATAACTTGGTAGACATCTAAAACCCCTGGAGTCAATAATCTGCCAGGTGAACTTTTGAGAGACTAAGGGCCTCTAAGGAATAAGGCCTCCGCCTTATTGTGCACCCCTTAGAATCATCGTGAGAGACTATCGCAATCTTCCCTCACAGCATCGTGGGTCCTCTCGAAATAGGTAAACGTTAACCTACAGTTCGAGCCATGGAGAGAGTGCTAGTAGGTTGTGGCAGGGCTTTTGTCCACACCTCTCCCTCAACATCTATGGTAGTTGTGCATGACCCCTTTACTCCACATGTGAGTCTAGTCGGCAAGCTATCGTCAGTGTGCATCATCGACAAATCATGTTAGTACATATCCATATCATATCATCTAATCAGATGCACTAATATCACAGTAAAACAATCAAACCCCAATGGTACACTCCCTGACTCGATTCGGAGTCTAAGGGGTTCCATCGATGCCTCTGTATCCTCGAGGTCCAAAATCCTGTACACTCACTAAAACCGAGTCAATAGAACCTATCTATGTCGAGGCGGTAAAACACCATCTCATCATCCCATAATGCCTCATAATCAAAATAAAAAGTTTTAATAGCTTAATAATCCGGATCACTTGCGAGCAAGTGTCCTCAAAGAATAAGTTCGCTCAGTGTGCCAGAGCGGGATGTTACATCACTGATGAAAACTCTAGCTATGTCAAGTTTCTGATACGTTGTACACACAGGAATAAAGTGAGCACTCTTCGTCATAGTTTCTACTACTACAAAAATCGAGTCATGTCTCCTTTCTGTCAGTGGCAATCCAAAAAAAAAAACCATTGAAATAACCTCCCATTTCGATTCCAGAATACCGTGTGGCTGTCATAATCCTATTAGGTGTCTATGTTCAACCTTTACCTGTTGACATTCTAGACATATGGCCACATAGTTGACTATGTCTTCCTTCAATCCCTTCCAAAAGAATAAGGGTTTAAGGTCCACCCTCATCTTCGTGACTCTCGGGTGAGCCATGTAGACGGCTCTATGAGCCTCTCTTAGGATCAACATCTTCAACTCGTCGTTCAGTGGCATGTAAATCCAATTTTTAAACCTGAATAAACCATCGATATCAAACGAAAATCCTTCAAATCTAGGTACCATCATTGTGTTTTGTCCGATAAAACCCTCGAACACTTTGTACAAGTCATCGTCATGCTGTTAAGTTAGAATATTTTCACATAGATTCATCTAAAGAGGCAGCACCGAAAATATGTGTGGTCTCCGACTCAATGCATCTGCCACTTGGTTCACTATTCCTTTTATATAAGTAATCTTGAAGTCGTACTCGCTAAGCAATTCCGACCAACGTCGTTGTCACGCGTTCAGGTCGCTTTGTGTAAAGATGTGATGTAGTCCACAATGGTCAGTATTTAATTCGAATTTTCGTCCAACAAAGGTAGTGTCTCCAAAACTTCAAGGCATATACGATGGCTAACAACTCCAAATCATGCGTCGTGTAGTTCTCCTCATGCCTTCTCAGTTTCCTCAAGATGTAAGCAATCACTCGTTCGTCTTGCATCAAGACTCTGCCTAAGACTTCCTTGGATGCGTCAGTGCATACCAAGAAGTATGCATCCATGTCAGGGACCTTTAGTATCAGTGCTAATGTCAACAAATCGTTGAGCCTCTGAAATGCTTCCGCCCATTTCTCGGTCCAAACAAACTTCTTTTTTTTCTTCTACAATTCCGTGATTAGATTTTTTATCTTCAAAAATCTCTCGACGAACTGTTGATAGTATCCTACTAAACCCATGAAGCTACGACATATGATAAGGCATTCTCGCTATCAGTTTAGTCCCCGGTTTTAGGTCTATGGTAAAATTCAATTCCCTCTCCAGCGACATCCTAGGTAACTCCTCCAGAAATACATCCACAAACTCTCTCACCACCGAAAGGTGTTCTATACCTTCCACTACACCCTTCTCGTTTAACACAAGGATCGCATAAAGATTGCACCCCTTGCACATGCTCTTCCGAAGCTGCAAGGAAGAGATGAACCTAAGGGAAACTCCCTAGTTTCGACCTACAATCACACATCTCTGTCCCTCATCATAGAACAAGCTCAACCATTTCGTCTTGCAGTTGAGAATCGCCTCATGAGATTCCAACCAATCCATACCAATCACGACGTCATAAGATCCTAAGATTATGATGTACAGGTTGGCCCTAGTGACAAACTCTCCCAGGTTAAGGATACAGCCTGTAACCTTTCCTCCAACCTTTTGTTTGGCTCCCGAGGCCATCTCTACGAAGCTAAACTCATCCTGTTCGACTGCCTTTAACTTAATCCTTTTTAGCGCTGCACCAGAAATGAAACTCTCGGTAGCACCGGGATCTATCAAAATACTAAGGGTCTGGTCAGCGATGGTACCTGTCATCTCGAGCACAGTCGACTGATGCTCTTCCTGGTGGTTATTCACCACTGCATGAATCCGATGGGCCTTGCCCATATCTCCCACAGTAGTGGGTCCAGCTGATCCAAACACTGTAGTCCTCTCCACAGGGTAGTCGTGATCGTAGTGTGGCTCCCCACACGTCCAACACCCCTTCTTTGTCCCAGTAGTCCTGGTACCCGAAGTAGAAGATGATGGCCCACCGGCCTGGAATCTTGGTCTGTTCTATTGAATAGGCATAAATTATTGCTACTGTGGTCAACGCTGATGGTGATGTTGTGGTCCTCGATAAGGTGTCCATTGTTGAGGCGTCGGTCACCAAGGTGTAGTGAAAGTGGATCCCCTATGGAAGCCATGATACCCTAGCATATGTTTGGCTGGTGTATGATGTTGTTGTGCACCAGATGACACATTCCCTGCTAGTTCTGCTAGAGTCCTGGTTTGACCCCCGCTGATAAGCACCTCCTCTGCTATGAGATCCTTTTGGATGGTATCATGCAAGGTTTGAGGCATCAAAATCCTAACCTTGGCATGTATGTTCCCGTTAAGGCCAAACATGAACCTGTTGACCTTAAGTTTCTCAGTGTTAAGATGTGGAGCATATCAGAGCAGCTCCACAAAATAGGCCTCGTACCTGGGCATCGTATGACCACCCTATCGTAAGGCATTGAACTCGTTGAGCTGACTCTCAATGAATTCCTCTGATAGGTAACTCTCTCAGAACCATTCCTCGAACAGTTCCCATGACACGTCTTCGACAACCATGTTCAGTTGTGATAGGAGCGTCTTCCACCATAGAAGAGCACTTCCTTTCAGTTGGAAGACTTCCATGCGAACCTTCATGTTGGAGGTATAATCACGAAGTGCAAAGCACATCGCCATATTCTCCAACAATGCCTCAGCGGCTGTGCCATCTGGGGCACCAAAGAACTCGGTAAATTTGACCTTCTCGAGCTCCCGGTGAATGCTACTAGTACTAACTAGAATGCGCTATGGAACCTCATGGCGTGTCGACGCTCTGGCCTCATCTCTGTCCAAATGATAGATCAATCCCTCTAACATGCACTGAAAATATCTCATCATTCTGACCACATCACCAACTGTTATCTGCTCCTGCCCAACAACTTGTTCGTCTCCCTAGGGTTAGATCCCTCAGGCATGGATTCTACTGGAGGCATCGCGCCTTCTCCTCTAGCACCCCATTGTTTTCCTCTGCGACGTCCTCTAACCATGATTACCTGCACACATACAAGTCAACTCAATTAGCAACATTATAATCAAATCATATCAACGAAAGCTGTAGCAATCCCTAGTCGCGGGTTGAACCCACTCTGATACCATATGTGACGATCCCATTGTTATGAAAACAAGCAAAGAAGTTTTTTTTTGTTTTCAAGAGTTAAGAGGCAAGAAGGCAACGACGACAAAATTTTAATCAAACCACTGACGATGAACACTAGCACGCAGTCCAGGCAAAAATTTACTATGACACCACACACCAGCTCAAGACAACTGAAAAACATGCACAAAATAACAAGGACGATGACTACCCTTCCGATGCAAACATGACCACGCCTACAAGCTAAGGGAAAACATCCCCATCCCGACATCATAGCCTAGATGAACAAATACTAGAACCTTAAGGCGCATGGACCTAACGCCTGAAGGCGTTCGGCCCTTGTGCCAAGAGAAACTTGCATGGTCGTTAGCACTCACACAAAATAACCTACTCTGGCCAATATCTCATTCGCCGCTATCCCCCAGGGTGTGCCATGATCCCCTCATTAGGAATCATGTTATTCCCCGGGTGATAGATGCATCAATAACCTTGGCACAAAACAAAAGGGACCAAGACTCAAGAGAGCTCCGATGAGCTAGGAATCGAATACTGATTGGGATACTATACCTACCCTACACAAAGGTTGACGAGCCATAAGAGGACGAAGACAAGGGGTGACACCAACCCACACGACATCATCCCCACCCCCACTAATCACATAGTCTAACCGTTCTATGATTACATTCAATTTTAACAAGGGTTCCATTCTAACGAGGCACGTCAAGTTACAATTAGACAATAATGCGTCCGCTAAATAAACGTTAATACAATTAATTTTGCAAATCTAAGTGGTCAATACTAAAACCATAATTATAAATTCCCTCTATCCTTAATTAAAATTCAATCTAGCGAGTCTAAAATTTGCAATCCATTCCTTACTTAACAATCAAATTTTAATCTTTAACACAACCTAATCGGTTAGGTCTATGTTAATCCAAATTCTCCACCCAACTAGACATTAACTTAAATAACAACGTTTACAATCTTAAAGTAGAATTCTATCATTATAACACTTATGAACAATTAAATCTTAGCATGTAGTCTAATTATATTGACCGAACTAACAATACTATCTGTCTAATAATATTAGAAGGAAACTACTAACTATTAGCAGGGCTGGAGCAATTTATCGAGGAAATAAACATAGAGGTTACTTAACAATTAATATAGAAATAACAAGACAATTACATGACCATTAACATGACAATTAAAAGCACACTAACAAGGTAGTTTACATGACTATTGTCATAACAAGTAATACAACAATAACAAGGCATTTAAGGTGTTAGTTAACATTTAACTCACTATGTCATTTAATCCCAAGAATGAATCTACTGGCCATTTACATTGTTGTAGCAATTGTTCTGGCAATTAATATGACCATTAGATAACAATGAATCTAGCAATAACAAGGCATTAAAATTATTGTTATCCATTTTATTTGCTGGCAAAAATCAAGGCATTTAATGCGACCATTACATAACAATGAATCTAGCAATAGTAAGGCATTTAACTAACTGTTATCCATTTAATTCGTTGTGGAAAAATTAGCAAAAATGCAGTGCCCACATGGTGGCCAATCATGCCCAGTCAACAACAACTCAACAATTAAAGGAAAATGTATCCAATCAACATCAACGCATTCCATCACTCAAGGGAAAACGCAGTCACAGTTTGAAGGAGAAATCATGGTCATTACTGCAAGTCAGTTATGAATTGAATAGAAAAAAAAAGGGTGGGCGAATTCAACATGCACATAGTCAATTTTTATTTACAAAAACCGTGGTCATTCCGGCAAGTGAATTTAAGATTTAAAAGGATAAATTCGTGGGTGATTTCTACAGCAACTCAGTCCATCGTTGGAAAGAAAAAACGTGGGCATTTAAAACAGAAATCTTAGTCTCATTTGAAAGAAAAAATGTGGGCATTTAAAACAAAAAACTTAGTCTCATTTGAAAGAAAAAACGTGGGCATTTAGAACAACAAACTCAGTCTCATTTGAAAGCAAAAATGTGGGCATTTAAAATAGTAAACTCAGTCTCATATGAAAGAAAAAATGTGGGCAATTAAAACAACAATCCCGGTCTCATTTGAAGGCAAAACGTGGGCATTTAAAACAACAAACTCAGTCTCATTTGAAAGCAAAAACGTGGGCAATTTCAAATGGAAATCTCTGTCTCATTTGAAAGAAAAATGTGGGCATTTAAAACGACAATCTCTGGAAACATTTAAAATAAAAAACGTTTTTCCATTTCTAGGATACCAATACCAAATGCAGACATGAATCAATTCATTTTTCCATTGCCTGAATACCAATACAAAATGAAGACATGAATCAATTCGTTTTTCCATTGCTAGAATACAAATACAAAATGCAGACATGAATCAATTTGTTTTTCCATTGCTAGAATAGCAATACAAAATGCAGACATGAATCAATTCATTTTTTCATTTCCAGAATACAAATACAAAATTAAAACATGAATCAATTCGGTTTTCCATTTCCAGAATACCAATACAAAATGCAAACATGAATCAATTCATTTTTCCATTGCCAGAATACAAATAAAAAATCCAGACATGAATCAATTTGTTTTTCCATTGCCAGAATACCAATACAAATTGCAGACAACTGTAAGAGAACCGAAAGGATCCAATCATCCATGGAAAACAACGGAGGTAGATTACTGATAGGTTCATCCTTTTCTCATCATCCTCACACAGAAAGGTAGGGCATTGAGATCCATAGGTCTATTAACGCCGAAGCAACGATCGTAGATCAGACTCTGGTTGACTGCCCAAGCGAGGACTGATGAGATAGGGATGATAGGAAAAACCACCACAATGGTCACAATCAAACACCACAAGGAGGTCAAGACATGCGGGGAAACGAAGGCCATGGGAGTCAATCAATCATCGAGCTAGGCTATGAAAAAAATTTAGTCATCAATATAGACAATCAGTTTACTTACTCCATTAAACATGCAGATCCAATTATAAATCCTACAACAATCTACCATACAAAAAAGAAGAGAGTGTACCATTTCTTGATCGCCCGCTCTAAGTGAAGTCCCGTGCCCTTCGTGCAACTCCCGCTTGCTAGCCAAAAAGACTTCACCGGTTCCTCCCAACCAATGCTAGGGGTACTCTTATTCCCCCTTAGCCTCCCGAGCCATAAAGGGGCCACACACACTATCCAAAGATTCAGCTAGCTCCCAGCTCGCCTCACAAGGCCGATCTACCACTCCTCACCGATTTGGGTATGCCAACTCCCACAAGCTAAGTCAGTCAAGTAGATATTTTTACAACGTAACGTTACACAAATAGAATAGATCCTTTATCCTTCTCCTCCCTTCATTATATAAAGTTTTGAAGTCCCTTACTTTCCTAAAATCACATTTAATTAAGTTTTTAAAAATTAGATCCTAAAAATTTCTCCCCGTACAAGTGTCACCCATCCCCTTCATTCCTCCACAAATTAATTAATTTAATTAATTAATTTCCCTTATTTCCCTCACCCACCTAGAGTCACTCCTAGAATCGCTCCTAGGTGTCCCCAAATTCTCTTACAGGTTTTAATGACTTTCCCCATTATCAATTTTCTAGTTCAGTTTTAAATTAGAAAATTCTTAATGGTAGATACCTTACTGAGTTTGACTTTCTGATTTTTCCCTTGGGTTTCCCTTTTCTTATTATGTTTCCCTCTTTTCCTAGTTTCCTAAATATTTTAGATTTCCCTCTTTCCCCTTTTCATTTAGGACTCAAATTGGCAGGTGTAGAAATTAACCCCCTTTTTCCTTTTTCCCTTTTTAGTTAATAATTATAAATTATCATAAATAATAAAACAATTATTCCCCTTTTTTTTAAATTTTACCCTAACGGATTTTTATGAATCATTAAAATTGCTTACCCCCTTATTATTACAAGATTTAACGAAGAGTATAATTATTATTTATGTTTTTATGTTTTTATTTTTATTTTTAAATAGATAGATAAAATTTTACCACTAGCATAATTTAGAATTAGACCTTAAATTTTCATACTGGGCGACATTTTATTAGGGAATTTGTTTTTAAAAATTCTTAACACATTATTCATCCTAAGGCCATCTAGGTTCATTCATTTGTCATCAACAACACGACGTGCCCTTCAGGACGCACTAGGTTCTCCAAGGGTGCCACTCGCCTTAATTTGTTTCACTTGTGTGACGTGCCCTTCAGGAGACACTACATGTTCCAAGGGTGCCATTCACCTCTTTCCATTTTTCTTGCCCGATGTGCCCTTCAGGATGCACCACGTGCTCCAAGGGTGTCGCTTGCCTCTTGACTGACTTGGTAGACATCAAAAACCCCTAGAGTCAATACTCTTCTAGGTGAACTTGTGGGAGACTAAGGGCCTCTAAGGAATAAGGCCCTCGCCTTATTGCTCGCCCCTTAGAATCATCGTGAGTGATTGTCCCAGTCCAAACTCACAACATCGTGGGTCCTCTCGAACTAGGTAAATGTTAACCTATAGTTCGAGCCACGACGAGAGTGCTAGTAGGCTATGGCAGGGCTGTTGTCCACACCTCTCCCTCAACATCTCTGGTAGTCGTGCGTGACCCCTTTACTCCACATGTGAGTCTGGTCGGCAAGCTATCGTCAGCCTACATCATCAATGAATCATGTCAAAATATATCCATATCATATCATATAATCAGATGCACTAATATCACAGTAAAACAATCAAACCCCAATGGTACACTCCCCAACGCGATCTGGAGTCCAAGGGGTTCCACCGATGCCTTTGCATCCTTGAGGTCCAAAATACTGCACACTCAGTAAAACCGAGTCAATAGCACCTGTCTATGTCAATGCAGTAAAACAACATGTCATCAACCCATAATGCCTCATAATCAAAATCAAATGTTTTAATAGCATAATTATCTGAATCACTTGGGAGCAAGTGTCCTCAAAGAATAACTTTTCTCAGTGTGCCAGAGCAAGATCTTACACTTATGTATGAAAAATTATGCTAAAGATTGTGATTGTGATAACTTTTCTTTAGCTTTCCAAGTCAGGATGTGTATACTCTTCATCAAAATAATTGGAGAAAAGGTGTGTGTGCTGAGGAAAAGGGCTATCGGAAGGGACCTTACAACATCAAGGAATAGGTTGTATTCTCCACTTTCATCAATATAATACAATAATACATTTCTTTCCTATAAAAGTGTCTCTATTTTTATTGCATAACTCTTTATTCTCATGCATAGGTTTCATTGGAATATATATATATATATATATATATATATATATATATATATATATATATATATATATATATATATATATATATATATATATATATATATATATATATATATATATATATAT